>JAFVLL020036466.1:0-51852 GCA_021397915.2 Tor tambroides | reverse complement strand
GAATAAAATATTGAAATTTGAAACTTCCACATCATTGCATTCTGTTTTTATTCACAATTTGTACAGTGTCCCAACTTTTTTGGAATCGGGTTTGTTATTATTATTATTATTATTATTATTATTATTATTATTTCTGTATACAAAGACTTGTAACTTAATGAATGGGAAACTTATAATTGAATTATGAATAAACTTGTTTTAAGCATAAAGTTTTGTTAATTTCCAATGAAGAAAGAAATCTATTCTCACATATTAAGATATTAATGTTTAGATATTAAGATATTAAGTCATTCCTAAGCATTAAGATATATTCTTTTAACTGTTGTCTAACTAAAAATTGTTTTGAAGTTTTGTTAACTTTATACATTAAAAATGTCCAATGAAGAAAGAAATCTATTCTCACATATTAAGACATGAATGTTTAGAATTAATTCATTCCTAAGTATTAAGATATATTCTTTTAAATGTATCTTATATAATGTTGTCTTACAAAATTTGCTTATGAATACATTTTGTTTATAAGTTATGTTTTACTAAACTTATAACTGAATCATATGAATAAACTTTATATTCAAACCAAGCTGTAACCACAGAAGAGCCTCGGGATGTGAAAATCAATGATTGCAAATTTCACTTCTGTTCATAACAGATCCTCAGTAATGCCAGCCGTTTTCACCCTCAGTACTCTTGTAATCCCACTCTCTCCAATTTTATCTGATAATTCTATATTTCTGGGTCAAGCTAAAGATATCTACTACCTGTCACTCTGAATTACATTTCATATACTGTGCTTGATATGAACGCTGTATGTGCTTCTTAAACCTGCATGATTTTGTTCTTGTTGCAGGGATGAAAAGGGAAACAAAACAATTTGAAAAGATCCTGTTTAGGAGGCGCTGGGTTTAATCTGGTAACCAGGCAACAGCGGAGCCTGGATCCTCCGCTATAGCGAGCACAGCATCTCCACGTGCATCTACCGCACGTGCTGCAGCGTTCACGCGCACACACACACCTTCTGTACTGTACACACACACAAACACACACACAAACACTTGCACACAGTACTGTTAATGAGCATTGGGATTATCTCATGCATAAGTGACTTCCACCACTGTCAACAGCAGCGAGTTTTAATTGGGTCAGTCATCCAAACCTTTCACTGTGCTCCTGATCTCACCCAAGGAATGCCATGTGGACCCCCTTAACAAGAGAACCAACCATCCGTAACATACTGCTTTCAACCACAGGACACAATCATGCACATATACTGTAGCTACCCATAATATATTAGGAACAGCATCTCACATTTCACAATTTTTCCGTATATTTCCTGATATAAATGGCTCTTTTATTGTGAAATGAGTGTTTGATTACTTGTACCTTAATCTGCTTATTCATACACACTGTACACTGATTCTAAATAACTAGGACAACTTTATGCACCTTGCTTATTTGTATTGTTTTGCATATAGTGTATGTCTGCTTATATTTTATATTTTTACTATTTTATTAACATTTGATATGAATGATTTTGATACAGACATTTCCTGATCAATATGAACTATACTGCAAAAGCTGCATAAGGTTGTTTTTCTGAAAAATAACAACAGCAATACAGATTTTGGAACATCAAGTGGGTGAGTAACAGAATTTTTCATTTCACTTTAGCTGAACGCGGGTGAAATTAACAGCTTTGTCTAAATGCTGTCAGAATTGACCAGATAGCTACATTACACTAAAATGCTTGCAGAGACTCGATGTGGTTATTATTTAATCAGTCCAAAAAAAAAAATCACTAATGAATCAGACTTTCCAACTTTATACACATCAGAGAGGACCTTTTTGATTGCATTTGATTCCACCTTTTTCCTATGATGCTTTGTGCAAATTATGGGAGTAACTTCCATTTACACTGTAAACAATTAGCAAAAGGTTTGCTCTACGAATGCAGTAATAAGCATTTTCAAAAACTGGTTACAATGAGGTGGCATTATTTTACTTACCTTTTAACCATCGATCATTAAAAGGAATTTAAAAACATTAACAAATTACTTTCAACATACCTTGAATAACTCCAAAAATCCTCCTTCTATCCGCAGCAATATATTACGGACATGTTAAATATCTTTATCACCAATATATGTCTATAATTCGTAACAATTACATTTAACATTATCTGTGTGAAAACAAACCTGGAAAGAGACTTGAGGATTTGGGGAGAATATTAAAGATTCTTAGTGCATTCCAGGGAATTATTCATGGTTTATATTGTAAATTAAATTAGGAGAGCAGAGACTTTTTTTAAGTTACTTACAAAGGATAAAAGAAAATAATGCGGCAGGCTGAAAAGAGCTATTCTATCACGTCACATCAATATTACCAAACATAACGTTACTCTCCAGACTTCTGAAAATAGAAAATGAATGAAAATTTACAGCCCATTCAGTCAAAATGACTGATAAAGATTATTTGTAGCGCGATCTTATGATTTAAAATGATTTGTTGCAGTCTTTTTTATTGGAACTTCCCCAAACCGGAAGTGCCTCCCATAATTTAAAACGCAGTAGCCTCATTAGGAAAAAGATGGATAGGCTCTCAGTAAACGTGCGAAAACACGTGACATTAAATCAACTTTATATAGTTTTGTGTATTTCTGTGACTTTGGATCTCCCTACAGTTAAATAAATCGAATAAATTGTAAATATATCACTATCGCAATTACAATGGATAGCTGTACACTTGCGTTTGTTGCTGGCCCGTGAGCAATCCACATTTTCACGGAATTTTGTACCCACTCACTAAACTTACATCCTCTCAGAATATTTGAATGTACTGACATATTAACACACAAAACAATTTCAGTATAAAACTTGTATTGAGTATTTTAAACGTATTGTTTTGCTGAACTACAGTATTAAGTTGTCCTTCATTGTAAGCTGACTGTGTAATTTAGTAAAATAATTTGAGATGCATGATTAATTTTTTTATAAGTTTGTTCTGTATGGTCATATAACGGTATTAATTTTATTTATGCATGTCTTAAACAGTAGGTTATTAAATTTGATTTCAAACCTCTGCTGATACCCTGTCTACTTGCCTCTGTACAGTAAAAATAGCTCTTAAATAATTTACCCTGACATTAAATTTCAACTGATGTTGTTTTATCTTCTTTCCCTTAATAAGTGTTGCTTAAGGCATAATCTGCAGATATTATTAGCTACAGAATAGATAAAGAAGATCGTGCAAACCCATGCCCAGTTGTATAAATACACAAAAGCAGCACATCTCTGATCTACCTCGCTCTTCTTCTTTCTTTCTTATTCTCTCTTGAGGGAGGGGGAATCCAGCCTCACGGCAGATTTTAAATGTAGGTCACATGAACATGACAGAAAGAGACAGGAATTCACCAGGTGCCAAGACAATCTCTGACTGGCAGCTTATGGACCACTGATAAAAATGGTAAGTGACCGTCAGTGCCAACTGAGGTTGATTCAACCCCCCATGTTTTTCTTCGTGTTTTCTGGTTGCACACTGTTGCTTTCTCACATGCTTTACAAAAGTGGTGGCCTGGTCTCAGTCTCTTAGGCCCATCTGAGGCTATACACAAACTGGAAAGCATTTGCTGAATTAAGAGTAAACTGACTAATTTTATCACTTGTGTTCATACCGTTTCTAACTGAGCTTATATTTTATGTTATGAGTTTCATTGCATCTGACTGAGAGTGTAACTGGGTTTCCTAGTCTAATAAAATGAAAACGTCTGCTCAGAGTTTCTTACGAAAAAGTTGGGTAAGCAGTCAGAAACTTTGGTAATTAGATTGTGCTTTCCTACATGCTCCTCTCCAGTGGGGAAAAGAGAGTCGGAGATCACTGAAAAGTTGAGGTTATGAAGGAAAAATGTAACAAATGATCTAGTTCTACTCTAGTTTTTACCTGTGTTCATGTCTCCAGCAAGAAGAGGGGGCTACTGTCTGTGGATTTTTTAGAAATTGGACTCCCTTTAAATATGTTCTTCAAGTACAGTAGTTTTAATTTTTAATTTTTAATTTAATTTCACCCTCATGTTGTTCCAAACCTGCATGAATTTCTCTCTTCTGTTGAACACAAAAGAAAGATAATAAATAATATTTATTTTTGTATAATTTCACTGGAAATGACACAATATAATATTCTGTTCTTATAATTACCTTGATTTCTTGATTTCTTTTCATCATCATGTGTCATATTTCACCTCAGCCTCTTCACAGATGCAGTTGTCGTTTTGATAACAAGTACAGTAAAAATATTTATAATTGGTCAAATGGTTGGTTGTTGAAGAAAATGACACCACAACTAAGGTATAGTCACAAATTGGGTAAAATAAAATGTATAAATTATTTTTTAAAATAATATTAAAATACTTTATTGAACTTGTGATTTAGAACATTAAGTATACACACACACAAAAATAAAGGTGCTTCACGATGCCATAGAAGAACCTTTTTTGTCCCTTAACATCTGAAGAACCTTTCTGTTTCACAAAATGTTCTTTGTGGCGAAAGAAGGTTCTTCAGATTATAAAAAGGTAAGTAAGAGATGGTTCTTTAAAGAACCTTTGACTGCATGGTTCTTTGTGGAACCAAAAATGGTTCTTCTATGCCATCGCTGTGAAGAACCTTTTAAGCACCTTTAGTTTTAAGAGTGTATATTGACAGAAATATTATACAGCATTATTTTGATTATGGATTTTCATAGTTTAGCTTTACATTGAAATCAAGGCAAAAATTAAAACAATAAAATCTACACATAAAAGACATTTTAAATAACCCAGTGACATAAAAATCTCCCCAGCTGGCAAATGATTTAGGCAATGTATAATGTGTCCATTCACTGATTAATGACAATTGACATAGTTGTCACTCTTATTGCAAACATTTTGACGGTTCATCACCTCACACAAACACTCTAGAGCGTTATTGATTATTCGTTTCCCTCATCAGGTCGTTTTGATCGGCAGGAGATGTTTCTTGGCTCAGTGGAAGAACACATTGATTTATTATTGTAGTGATTGTACTCACTCTCTTTCTTTTCTACTGCAGGACTTTTCAGACAGGCATCATTGGACAGGACATGGACAAGTCCTCCGTCTTGCCTTTGCTGAAAACACACGTCATTGACATCTGGGGCTAGATCAACATATGGCCCCGCGCCAATAGCTGAAGGACCCGATTAATTCTGAAAAACAGGAAGGTTAATGCTTCCCTTGAGCAAACATTTAATGCTGATCAAAGTTCTTCAACTAACTTTTGAGGTAATTCATCAGGCATTTGCATTGATAATTTCTCTAATACGTGGGTGTGAGCTTTTCAGGATCATCATTTACCCATTTTTCAAACTTTTTTTGGCGTTAACCCTCCACAAACACACATTCAGAGGCAAACTTGCTTTGTCTCAACTTCTCTCCACAGTTTTTGTAGTCGTGCTTTGTTTTAATAAGAGTCAGTCGGTAACAGGCTGCCAGCTCTTGCTCATTGATCCAGGCAAGCACATCTCCCAGCTGCCTAAAGAACCCAGGCTTGCTACATTGATTGGAGCAAGCGAGCCTTCAGCAAGCAGGCGGTCCTGAGGGAGCTTCACACATTCACACACACACACACACACACACACGCCGCCTGTAATCTGCTTTTATGGGCTGTTTTCGAGTTATCAACAGGAGGGAATTTCAGAAACACAATGCAGGACACATGGCCCTAATTCCTGCGAGGACTCTAATGCTAATATACTTATAGTTCAGTTCAGTGCATAGCAGGATGAAGTAAATGTGTTACTAGGTTATTTTTTTTTCATTTGTTTATGAAGTTTAAATGGAAACACACGAGGATCAGGATTATTTAAAAAGTGTACAAATTTTCTGTCTGCTCTTTTGGGCCTGTTGAATTTTAGAAATTAAAATTCCTTAAAACATATTTTTCAAACTAAGTAAAAATACCAATGTCCTGCAGTGACTCAAGAATTCTTTCATTTTCAACACATAAGAAAAAAAACAATACTTTGGTAAATCATAATTATGACACAAGTTAAAGACTTTTTATTTAAGCACACAAATAACATTTTCATACTTTTTTGACAAAACAGCTTGATTAGAAATGATGTACAATAAAATATTGTGTTTACAAGTGTTGGTCATAAAGAGATTTTTGTTGCTATTCTGTGAGACTGGCTTCCTCCGAAAAACAACCCCATAGGTCGTTTGTGTAAAGCAGCGTGTTACGACCTATTATTACGTTTTAAAATCAAGCGTCCTCTAGCAGCCTTATAAATAACGTCAGTCTTGTTTGTCTGGTGTGTCGTCATCAAATGTGACCCTGGACCAGTCATAAGGGTCAATTTTTTGAAATTGAGATGATTTATACATCTTCTGAAAGCTGCATAAACAAGCTTTCCATTGATGTACGGTTTGTTATGATAGGACAATATTTGGCCGAGATACAACTATTTGAAAATCTGAAATCTGAGAGTGCAAAAAAATCTAAATATTGAGAAAATTGCCTTTAAAGTTGTCCAAATGAAGTCCTTAGCAATGCATATTACTAATCAAAGATTAAGTTTTGGTATATTTACAGTAGGAAATTTATAAAATATCTTCATGGAACATGATCTTTACTTAATGTTTTAATGATTTTTGGCATAAAAGAAAAATCAATAATTTTGACCCTGTATTTTTGGCTATTGCTACAAATATACCCCAGCAACTTAAGACTGGTTTTGTGGTCCAGGGTCACAAATGACCTTTGACTGTCGTTACCATCGTTACCAATTAAAAAAGGAAGATTGACCACTTATCTATAATAATTTCATTCATAAATACGGGACTTTATGAGATGGAGATCTTCGACAGAACAGAATGTCTGACTGATAAGGTCAGACTGACATCTGACTAGTAGGGTTGGATATGTATTTAGGAGGTTGTTAATAAATTTGCCACTCATATAATGGCATGGCAGTCGCTACATATATAACAGAAATTAGCAGAAAATGCACCTCTTCATAAAACACAAGCAAAACAAATTTTTATGTACATCATTTGTTTGACCAATCTTACTAAATTCAAATATCCAAAATATAAAATTCTGCGGGTTTTGAATGACATGCGGGTGAGTAAATGATGACAAAATTTGGATTTGCCAGTGAACTATGCCTTTAAGGCAAAAGATGCAACCAAAGTCTGTTTTCACACCAACAAGCTGATTGTATGCAAGAGAGACGTTGTTAAACTGTGCTCCAGGACTTGTGCTTCATGATATGAGACAATTTACATTGTCATCAGATTTTTATTTCAAAGCCATTCAAAATAATAAGACAGGTAGAGCGGGAGAGAAACAGAAGGATGGCAAAGACACAAGGCAGACATGTCCTGTCACCCACAAGTATCTCCCCCACGCTCTGAGAACAGTCACGTCCCTGGGGCCTGCAGAGGTGGCATGAGAGACAGACGGCTTGCCCTACTTTTCCTGAAGCCTCCGAACAATAACTACTCTACAGAAAAAAAGATGGAGAGTGCTCTTACCCAAAACATCTCCTGTTGAAGACGGATCGTGCAGAAAAATCAAAAGACATGCTTTCAGATCATGAATAAGAGACTAAAGAATAATTT
This sequence comes from Tor tambroides, assembly GCA_021397915.2. Classification (NCBI taxonomy): domain Eukaryota; kingdom Metazoa; phylum Chordata; class Actinopteri; order Cypriniformes; family Cyprinidae; genus Tor; species Tor tambroides. Next base: position 44,219 of record JAFVLL020036466.1, on the reverse strand, counting down.
TTGGACCAGGATGGTGCAAAACAGCATCTCAATGTGTTATTGTACATTTGTTTAATAGTTTTCAAGTAGAGAAGATTTCAGAATGTAACCAAGATAAAGTCTTATACTTTAACATGTAATGGTAACACTAGGTTTTTGTATTTGATATTGTTTATGTATATATAGATTTTCCCCTTCTTAAAAATCATTCTAAATGTCTCAGCACTGAGAGATCTTTATGTAAGTTTTTAGCCTGCCTTTTCAAGTCTTATCAGCATAGTATATGAAACTTACATAACAGGCAGCGAGGATCCAGTGGACGACTGGCTGTCTGTGTGGCTGTTATTGCCAGTTTGCTTCTCTCTACCGCAATAATTCCAGTGGTTTGCTCAAAGACCTCACAGATTGAATCAGGAACACAAAAGAGCATGAGTCACTGCGGTCAACTTATTATCAGATTGTGATCTAACAAAGCCCAGAGATTTCTTCCTCTAGCTTAGCTGAATGAGATGGTGGCAGGTCTGTTCACGGTCCTGTCAAAGAGAGTTTCTGATAACAGTACAAACATTGCAAAGCGATATCCTCTATAAACAGAGCTGGTCTATACAGGCTACAGCATCATCCAAAAGCCTGAGACCATCGTAAATATTTCATCTTTAAATATCTCTATCTATATTCAAATTTCTGTCATGAAACTCTAGATGGTGCAGTCCGATAGTTCTAACTCAGTCTGACATAATGCCATCATCACATAGCGCAACTGATTGGTTCTTTTTGTATCAGCAGCCAATGAGCTCGCTGCTCAACATTCAAATACTTAGCTAGTGTTTGCTGTAGCAGTTGCAGCGCACTTCAGAAACCCTCCAGCTTCCCCAGCTCCACCTGTATCTGCTACAGTGTGATTCATGTATGCTATGTACAGTATGTGGGGTATTTCATCTACAGTATGTTATATGTGCAGCAGCAGTATTTCTTACATGCTCACAGCAAAATGTTGTGGATATATTGGCATCTATCTATCTATCTATCTATCTATCTATCTATCTATATTATTTTGTTTTGCAAATCCTAAAATGTTGCTTTTTCCAGGTTTAAATTGAATTGTGAATCCCAGAGTTTCAATATTATTTCAGATTTTTAGATACCAGTGTAAGATATGAGGCTTTCTGCCACAGAATTTTAAAAAAAGCATAAATAGATAAAAATATGGAACACATTTAAAATTGTAAAAAATATTTTTCTTTTTAATGCATTCAAAAAAGATTCGCTTTCTCCAACAAAATGGTACAGAATCGCTACTGAAAACTCGCTGGTGTTGCTTGCCCTGCCCTTGGCTTCTTCTGATTGGTCCACTGTGTAAAAGGACATTGATGCACTGCACAAAACAGAAAAAGTCACAATTCACAGTGCAATGGTCAAAGGCTTTAATTTAGAGCGTTTTGTTACAATCTGCTCCTGAGGTATTTTAGCAGCTGTATGGTAGTCAAAAAGATATTTTGGATTAATACAGGTGTGAAGAAAATAATATTGCAAGTTATATAATATTAAAACATTTCTCTGAAGAAAAGTCACAGAGGCCTCAGCCGGAGTGCAAACATGATTCAGCTAAATGACATTATATGCATCTGCTACACCATTCAATAATTCCCATTTTCTTCTTGTCCTTCATTTTAAAATTTTTGTAGCTTAGGCATTGTACTGTGATGAATGGATGTTTCTCGGTAGTAGAAAGAGTCTCTCTCGTCTCACTCTTTTAATACAGTCTACTATTGAGTCCAGAAAAAGTTGCCATGACGATGGGTCTCTGCACACTAGATGACAGTGCACGCTTCAAGCAAAACTGTCTGACTCATGCTAAAGAAATTCCAGAACTGATGTGCTCAAACATAAACATGTGAGAAGGTCACCTTTAGTAAATGTGATGTGTGAAATGGCCAGTTATTTGAAGATATGAAGATGCATAAAACTTACTCTGTGTCCTGAGGTGTAGTCATTTTGCAGTGCTGCAACATTTTTAAGGTTTTTTCCCCCCCGGTGCTGTACACTTACTTTATTAAATACACCTTTCTAATATGGAAAGGGGGGGGGGGCCTCAAACCATAAAAAATAAAATATTTGGAATTTTGTTAAAGGGATAGTTCACCCAAAAATGAAAATGATGTTATAATTTCAGCCAGTAGTATGGTATGGTATTCTGGTAGTATGGATTACTGTGATGTTGTGATGTTTTTATCAGCTGTTTGGAGTCTCATTCTGACGGCACCCATTCACTGCAGAGGATCCACTGGTATGCAAGTGATGTAATGCTAAATTTACTGAGTCAGACTGAGTCAGTCCTGTTTGTGTTTTTTTAATAAAATCTTAATGACATAATAAAAATTAATAATAAAAATCCCAACATTACTTTTTCTTGGTTTTTATTTCAGAGGTTTTTCCTCGTGATAACAGACTCAGTGAGCAGGTCGGGTTCTGTAAATAGTCAGTAGGAACCCCTCAGATACCTACATCTGTTAAAAACAGACATACACACTGACTCATTGGTCAAGAGACACAGTGGCCCAATTTTGCTTGAATACATTCCAGCAGCTGGTGTTTGAGGGAAGTCCCATAGTGAGCTAATGTAGATTGAATTATGGGTCACATTCACACATACAGTGAGTCACAACTAAAATGTCATTCATCATCAGATCAAATATATACAAAACATAGGAATTTTGAATGAAATAAATGCTGACTGAACTATTCCATCACACCTTCCTTTATATTTACATGATCAAAAAATGTTAGCATTTTTTTACCCATATTATATTCCTGCTTCAATATTTAATAAAATGTAATATTCTTTTCAAATCACATTGTCCTTAAGGGGGCTTTTAGTCCCTCACCCTTTGGCCATGCATGATGTAGATGAGTTCTTCATCAGAACAGATTTGGTGAAATTCAGCATTACATCACTTGCCACTCACCAGTGGATCCTCTGCAGTGAATGGGTGCCGTCAGATTGAGAGTCCAAACAGCTGATAAAAACATCACAACAATCCACAAGTAATCCACACAACTCCAGTTCATCAATTAAGGTCTAATATTGCTTTCTCCAGTGAAAAACTCATCTCATTTGCATCAGTATGCACAGATCAAGCACCAAAAACAGTCCAAAGCAGTTCTAAACAAATATGTCGGTGGATTTTGATGTGAGAGGATTTTGACATGAGATGGACTTTTTCACTGGAGGAAGCGTTATTATGGATCACTGGCCAGAAGCAGCGGTTTAAAATTCAAAACATCTCAGTGATGAATTTGTTTATCACTAGCACAAAGCGTTTTGTTTCACAATATGTTAATTGATAGACTGAAGACGTGTGAATTACTGGTGAATTATTGAGGATCCATTGGTGAGCAAATGATGTAACGATCCATAATTTCTCCAAATCTGTTCAGATGAAGAAATAAACTCATCTTGGATGGCCTGAGGGTGAGTACATTTTCATTTTTGGGTGAACTATTCCCTTAAGAGACCTACATTTTACTAGTCAATCTAGTGGGTAAGTAACAATATGTTATCACTCTCTGCTATTCTCCAGACAGAATGTGTCTCCATTTCTCACATTTGGGTTATTTTGAACTCAATTGTAAGTCAGCAGTCACTGTTCTGTTTATATCTGTCCTGCTATCAGGAGAAGTGATTTATTTTTAGCTTTGCAAGGGAGGACAAATAAACAATACACATCAGACACAGCTTACAATGGCATATTTAACACTGTGCAGTGTTACTAAGAATAGTATATGGATGATTTGAGTCGTGAGATGAGAAGGGTCTTTCTTTACCCAATAGTCTCTACCAGACTGACCTATTTATTACTTCATCTGAAGTACACTGGAATAAAAATTAAGTGTATATTAGTTTTTGTGGGGTATAAAATCAAGGATGGATAAATATAATATAATATAATTAGTGCTGTCAAACGATTAATCACGATTAATCACATCCAAAATAAAAGTTTTTATTTACATAATATATCTGTGTGTACTGTGTATATTTAGTATGTATACACACACACACACACACAGTGTATATTTTGAAAATATTTACATGTATATATTTATATTCATATCATTTATATTATATATAAATATATTTAACATATAACCATAACATATTTTTCTTAAATACATACATGCTGTGTATTTATATATACATAATAAATATACACAGTACACACACATATACTAGTGAACAAAAACATTTATTTCGGATGCGATTAATCGCGATTAATCGTTTGACAGCACTAAATATAATATAATGTAATATACTATAATATACTATAATATAATATAATAATAATATGCTATGAATATATTAATGGCATTTAATTTTTATTTCATTCTAAATTACACTTCATTATATATCTGATATTCAAAATTCGCCTGTATTGTATTTTAGCATATTAAAGATGTAATGAAGTAATAGAGAAGTTGGCAATGCAACTTTTTCTAGGCATTTTCATAATTAATGGTGATTCTCTGGAAATGCACTGTAGTGAAGGATGAATGGGAGTGAAGTACTGCTTGTGAAGGTTGTTCATCTAATCCTGCTAACGTTAAGGACATATACATCAGCTTACTTCACCACTGCATACAACTTCTCATTACTGGGATTCCTATGGGATGCTTCCATAAAAGGATAATCCCACGCTCAAGGATTATATAAATGTTTGAATTCATGAGACATCCATGTAAAGCTTCTTGTCATTGAAGGACAATGTTTAATTCCACCCCACCCCCTTCTTACAGTCTCCTCATCTGCCTAGAATGAATTGGAAAACTTTTTGCTCAAGAGTTTGCAAGCATGAATATAAAAGTGTGTGTTCCTGCTGAGGTGTAAAAACAAACAAAAGATATCATAGATGTGCAGTATATGACATATTTTAATTTAACCCTACACAAACCTAAATTGGCTAATGTACAATTCAACACAATCTCACAAACGTTCAGTGACAAAATAATAATGAATTTTTAACTGTTGACTATTTATTGCATGGTTAGATATTTCCGAAAATATTCTGAAATATATCCAATATTGCCAAAACAATAAACACAGCAATCAAAATGTCCACCATATTGTTTTATAACTGTATAAAAATAATAATTAAATATAAAATAAATAAAATAGTTATCTGAATATTTTTATTAAAATAAAACAAATTTTATTTCAAAATTCAATAATTTAATAGTTAATTCAATATGTAATTGAATAAATAATTAATATAATTACACCAAAATATATATAAAATTAAATGGAATTTAAAGATTTTATTTTTTTTAAATAAGATTTTATTTTTTTATTTCCTGTTTTCACTATAATTTTGAAGTTGTAGTAATTTTGTTGTGTTTTGACATTTTTATTAGGTTTTTTTTTTACGTTTATATGGTTTTTATTCAATTTAATTTATTAGTTTTAGTTTATTTAGTTGTAGATATTTTATTACTTCAAATTGAACTAAAGCCGAAATAAATACGTTTACATTTTTTAAAAAATATTTTATTTTAAGTTACAAATGGTTTACAATTTTAGTTAACTATAATAATCCTGTTCGAAACACTTATTATTAATATCATTTTATGTTCATGGAAAAAAAAAATCCTCAATGATATATGATAATGCGTTTATGTGTAATTAATACCGAAAAAATAAATAAATGTATTAAAAAACTTTTTAAATTAAAAACCACAGCAGTTATTTGAAAAACTTACAGCAGTTATTTGAATTCTATTTCAGTTTTACTTCCTTAATTTCACATTTGAATCATAATTCTGTATACTTTTTGCTACCTCAGTTTAAATCTGAATGGTGCACAATCCTGGTCACTAGGCAATTTTCTCAGTAAACTTTAATCACAAAGAATGCACATGCTACTTGAGATTATGGGCGATAAAACAAAGATATTACATGAAAAACAGATTTTATTCACCTCAAAAACAAGTCAGCCTGACCCTCCCTTCCTCAGAAATCTTGTTTGCCTCTTCTTTGTTTTTCTCTCTCCTCATCTGACCTTTCTTATGTTCTTTGGATATGCATTATCTGTTTTCACATACTCAGCAGCCTCTCTTCCATTCAGAATGCTGCCCTAAATATTCTCTAAAATTCAATCTTAAATTCAAACTCACAATGACATGCTGATGTGTGTGAGTCAGCAGAGAGGTGCACCACATGCAGATAGAGCGCTGGGTGTCCTGCCTCCTGGAGCTCCTGTCGTGCTCCAACGCTTCTCCTCTGGATTTGTTGCAGAGAAACATCAAACGCCGCACCGTGCCGCAGCAGAACGCAAACTCTTCCGAGGCCTGTATTAATAAACCAGAAATCATTCATTTTTAATTCTCTGCTGAAATGTAATTTGTGTCTGTTTTAGAGCTCTATAAGAAAAGGAACTTGAGGGTTGTTTAGATTCTTCTGTGCTATTTGAGTCACTACTTCATGCCCCATTACACACCTCCTAGGAGGCATTCGTTTGGGTCATCATGAAAACTGATACAGCAAATAAAACTTTTGAACTGAAACGGAACCTTCTTGGGTCAGGATTTGTGGTTGTAAGACTGATGAAAGCACATTTGAACTGCTGAATGGAATTATGAATAATATGCATGAATATGCAAATCACTGATGCAGTCTATTTAAAGAAATCTTTATTTTAAACCCACAGTGCATTACACATACACACACACACACACACACACACACACACACAATTTTCTTTTTCATTTATTTAATTATTTTCTGCAGTAACGGGCATGCATCATATTTGCTGAATGAAATCAAATGTGAGTGCTGAGTGAATAACCAGCACTCTCTCCACCCTCAATACCACGACTGAGGTGAGACCCTTGAGCAAGGCACCGAAATCCCCAAACTGCTCCCCGGGCGCCGCAGCATTGGCTGCCCACTGCTCTGGGTGTATGTTCACTACTGTGTGCACGCACTTCGATGGGTTAAATGCAGAGGACAAATTCCAAGTATGAGTCACGATACTTGGCCACACACCACTTCCCTTTCCCTTTCCCCTTATTTTGTAATGAAAACTGTTGTCTGTTGTCAAACTGGTCAATTCGGACACACGTTTAAATTCAAAACAAATGTCACCTTCCCGTTCCCCTTGTTTGCTTAAGCCTGGATGGAAGAGTGTTCAATAATGGCTTACGTGCTCTAGTAGTTTAAAGTCGTGTTTATCTCCGAGGGATGTACGGATATGTGTTTTAGGTGAGTGGAATTATGGGAACACAGGAGAGAAAGACAGCTGGTTGTGTGCTGTGCCGTGTTCAGGTGTCCCGTGATGACCTGTCGCTTTAATAACCTATTCTGTGAAGAGTGATTGTCACTCACCTGAGAAGAACCGATTAGACCGTGAAAAACAGCTCTACAATAGCTCACACATTTGGGTAGATAGTCAACCCCTGGTGGAAGTAGCCAATTTCATGAAGTTAATAATTATCTGGTTATGTACAGTAACAGTTTATTATTAAGTTGTTTATTGTGTTGTTTTGAATAGAGAATGTTTTTGAGTATGAAGTTTCATGACAATCGATAACTGAGCCGCAAGATAGCGACGTTTGGTTTTGTATGAAACGAAAAGCCCGCGAAGTTGTACGAGGCAAATAGCGTGAATATAGCGCCGCTGTCGTGTGGCAGCTTTGCGACCTTTGCGACGGGCGACAGCAAATATTTGCGGTAATTATATTCAGTAATGTATTTTTATCTGCAAGTTTATTCAAAGCTGAAGGTTTGCACGCCCAGAGCGCAGGCGCCACAGCGTGCTTGGCAGACAGCTATGAAGTTTGTTTGTTTGCTCATTAGTTCTCATGCTGGCATCTTGGCTGAGGGGGCAACACTCTAATTTCTGAAAACAGCTGAATTTATCCCATTCGGTCTCATTCCTGCATTAAGAGCCTCAGATACCTCTCAAATTCACCAGATTATATCTAAATGAAAGGACAGCCCATGATTTGCAGTTAATTCTTTTTCTTCTTCACTCAGTAGGCCTATAAATAAATTGTTGTTGCTAGTTATTTAGCCTATGGATCTATATTCTGATTTTTCAGTTATTTAGGTAAAAAAAATGAAAGAAACTCCACCTTGAATGAATCATCTGAATTCATTTATTCATTCATTTGTAGAATGTAGAGACGTGTGTACAATTTTTTGCTTCATAAATTGTTTATAAGCTTGAAAAATATTCCATGCACAATAAACCATACACAAAAGAATACAAAAACAAACAAATAAATAATCAACTGAGATGCTCAAAAAAAAAACACACTGATGTAATTACAGTGAGTGTGCTGTTGAACATACTCTGAAATTATATTTCCTAACCATTTCATTATCAACAAAGGCATGATCACTTATTGCAACGGAAAGCGTGTTAATGCTGATGTGTGAAACCCTTTCCCCAAAATAACATTCAGTCTGTCCTTTTTGATTATGTTTTATGCCTCTGTATCTACACATACCCTGTCTGTGTCGATGAAATATTAATATCGTTCTGAGTAACAAATACTCAGATATAAAAAATACAAATATTGATTTCAGTAAAAACAAGCGTGCCTGGGTTTAAAAGAGGTGGAAACACCCGCAATGGCACAAGAGAAAAGTTCATGCAAAGAGAACCGTATATATTAATCTATACGCGATGCCAAACAAATAAACAGTCATAGAAAAGACGCAATAAATCAAACAAGAAGTACTCCTTCTCATTTTCCCTCCATTGCTGATTCTTCAGATCTTCCTTGCTGGCGTTGAGTGGCTTTGTTGGCTATAAAATGTATTTTGGGCATATGATCAGTCAAGGATTGAAAATGGAATGGATGTAGATGTGGAGGAAGTGAATAAAACATGTAATCAATCTTCCCTCGATTACATACATCATCCCATTTCCATGCAAGATATAAATATAGCTTATTTCTCTGGAAAGACAGTCAAGTTGTGCGTCAGGTGCTGAACTGGACAGCTCCCTTGAACGAGCAGCTCATAGTGTGATAGATGCCTATGAAACGGGGGGCTTCTGTTTGTTGATGTCGTGATGAAATCTCACACCCAGAACCACGGCGTCTATGAGACGAGCGGTTAAATGACCAGAAATCTTGGGTAGCTTTCTTCACAGCAGCGGTTTGGGATGGGTTTCAGTTGGAGAATTGCCAGCATCTTCATTTCTCGCTATTTTAACCCACTGTCCAGAGTGGCTCTTCATCTTTCGTCCTGTACTCGTACAATGAATCATCATCTTCACCTCTCGTTCACATGCACAGGCGACAAGTGCTTCAAACCGGTGATTAAAAGAAAAGGTTGACGAGGTATAATCATTCAAGTTTACACGCCGGGAGATGACTTGTCTGTCATCCCTTTGAGGACTTCGTCTATTCGGTCATCTTCAATGACCACTGTGGAGAGAGGACAGAGATGTTTAGTGAGAGCCTTCAAACAGTATGCATGAATGCAAGAAAAGCGGCATTTATCTATTTGTGTCAGCAGGAAAATGTGCTATTTAGAGCTGTCTTTAAATGTATGTACACCATATAAAAGAATTTTAATGGTTAAACAATGCTTTAAAAACAAAATACTGTAACTGGTTAACTGTAGGTTTCCTCATCATATAGCCTACATTGGAAAATATTTCAACTAGAAATATAAATGTAAATTTACTGTAAAATATTGTAAAAATAAATGTTAAATGTAGAAGTAAAAACAAACACTATGAATTACCACATAATTTACAGTGAAAATGATAATACATTTAATAAGACAATACATGTTTATTGTAAAATATTATTAAAATGTTTTTATATAAATTCATATTGCATATTTATAGTGACAAACAGTAAAAGGACATGCTCCTTCAGATCTGATTTTCTTTTTTTTTAAATCACATATTTGATTTTTCCTCACATTTATGGTTTTTATTTTCTATTCTCATGTGTTTACCTGATGTTAATTTATGTTTGTGTGTGTAACTTTGTGCTCCGTTTGTCATGTTTATTCTCCATTATTACAGGTAAGTAGTTACATTAACTCGCTTGATACTTACCGTGTTTTGCCCTGCCAATCTGCCCGAGTTTCGGTGGCCTTTTGGACTGTGATGTTCCGAAGAACGAGTTCGTGTCTTGCAGTCGACAGCTGAAGGAGAGCTGACTGACATCACTGTCCGCCCCGTAGCCGTTCATCTTCCCCTCGTTGTATGGCAGCACTTCGGACATAGCTATACTCAAGTTCCCAGCTAAGGTCGTGGGGAAAAGCGAGTGTTATTTGTTGGTAGTTTTCGATGAAGTCTTTATAGACTACTTCTTTTTACTCAGTGTCGGTAGATACAGTCCAGCTAAGACCCTGGAATAACTATGTGCAGGTCCAGTCGTGCTGCTCCTCACCGAACCGTCGGTTGTACCGGAGAGAGGAGGGATGCGTCCGCCTGCGGATGAGCTCTTGTGAGAAATACTGGGAGATCCCGAGACCATAAAGGAAACCCAGACGGAAAAGTGAAGTCATTCATCCGGGTTTGAAGGGGGAGGGAGTAGGACAAATAAATAAATAAAGATGCGCGAATGAAAGACAGTAGCTGAACAATAGCTTACAATAGTAAGGCGTTTAACTAGGAATTAAACTAGTATCTATTTTACTAGTAGGCCTCTGTTACTAGAAAGTAATTAAATATTGTGTAGTATTTCTCAATTTCATTGTATACGCCAATATAAATTAGTCACCAGTTTTTAATTTCGAGTAGCTTGTTACTGGTAACCAGTTGCATATTTGTGGTTCAGATGACTATTTATTTTGATGGCACCTAGTTTTACTAACTATTAACCATTCATCAGTTCTTGACAGGCTTTAAGTACTTAGTAAAGTAACAAGAATTTGACTAAATTAAATATAGGTTACACAAATAATTTGGACAATGTAACCAGATATAGCAATACTTATTTATTTATTTATTTAAATTAACACTGAATTCAGACCTCACTGACCTCAAATTGTATGCCAAAGCACTGAGTAAATATGGCTAAATATGTAAAACGCTTTTGCTCATCCTGGCCTTGCTCGATTGTTTCCTGGTTAAAAACCTTGAGTTATCTTTTGGCTCCCTCTGCTGGGTATTTCAAAGACATCCTAGAACTTGTATAGTAGTAGGCTAATGCTAAAAAAACAGTAATAAAAACACGACAATCCACCTCTCTTTTACAATCCAACCATCTCTTTTACAGCCACCACTGACAGCTTCCAACAGATCTGACTTTTGCCTTAAAGACTCAAGGTCTGTGTAAACACATTCTGTTTTTTTGACAGGTGGTCTGCTATAGTTTCACAACTGGAATGTAGTTGATCCATTTTTAGACTAGCCATGTGGACAAAAGTGGAGAGTGGAGCAGTTGGCATCTCACAGCTGATGAGGAGTGGTTTGGGTCGACTTCATGGTTGAGATAAGAACAAGTGTTGGGAAGATGACATATAGGCCTATATTTCTTGACCACCTCGCTCACTCTCTGGATTGATTCCACACCTGTCTGTGTCAGTCAAGGGAAAAGCTGTGCTGAAAAGCCCTAGACGGGCACGACAATAACAGTAATAGGAAGTCATACAACAGCATGACATGATGAGAAGCTTTCTTCATCTGTTGACGGTGTCCTTGTTTTTCTTCTTTCTCCAAGGTAGGACAAGCTAAATTAATATTTAAAGCTTAATATTTAAAATGTGGGATTTTATGACCCTTAATCTGTCAGCTGTTGTTGTTTTCTCATGTTTATATAGTAACACAACTACTACATGGTAAGTTACAGCACATAAACTAAAGATTGAATGCTGAATGTGTTATATAAAAGACTGTTATTGAATCAGTAGATGATCATTGTTATGTTTTAATGAGTTGCATACCTCTATGATTTTGTTTTTTGTAAGAGAACTAGATCCACATATCTATTTTCTTAAAATGATTTTCTAGTGATTAGAAATGATTAGATAAAACTTTCTGAAATGTGAAGATGTGCTTGTTAACAATAGTTAACTGTTAAAGGGATTCTGAGAAAGAGCATATTTTAGCAGTCAAAAATCGTCAACTACTAGTAGGCCTGACTTTCAACATGTTTTACAGAATGTTGTGGCCGGAATGAAGAGGAACGCCTCATCAACCACCTTTTTAAGGAGCGCGGCTACAACAAAGAGCTTCGTCCGGTCCAAAATAAAGATGATACTGTAGATATTTACCTGGCGCTGACACTTTCCAATCTTATTTCCTTGGTGAGTACATAATATTGCCACTATAAGCAGTTTTTGTACACAGAGCAGAGAAGATATTATAAACCAGACATATTAGAATGTGCTATTTCATATACTGTGATATAGGTAAAATAAATAGTATTTGATAGTGTGCAAGTGTGTCTAACAAAGGCATTTTTCCATGACAGAAAGAAGTTGATGAAACATTACTAACAAATGTGTGGATGGAGCATGTAAGTACAGTATTTTAATTGTTCCATTGTGCATATATTTAATATATAATGAAATGCAATGTAAATATATAATATAATATTATATATATATATATATATATGAAATGTTGTTAGGTGTATATATATATATATATATATATATATATATATATAGTATGTTTTTGCTAATATAATTCTCTCTTGTTTTCTTAAGGGCTGGACTGATTATAGACTTGAGTGGAATGAAACAGAGTTTGATAACATTCCTGTCCTGCGCCTGCCACCAAGTATGGTGTGGTTACCAGAAATTGTTCTTGAAAACAAGTAGGCTGCCTTTCTCTGTCATGTTTTATTCCTCAGTAGTTATGTATTTTACGTTAATTTTTGATTTCATGGTTCTTTAAAATAGCAATGATGCCCAGTTCCAGGTGGCCTATTACTGCAACGTGTTGATCTATCCTAGTGGATATGTGTACTGGTTGCCTCCAGCTATATTTCGAAGCTCCTGCTCTATTAACGTCAACTACTTCCCTTTTGATTGGCAGAACTGCTCACTAAAGTTCAGGTATGTTTTTTATTTTACAAATGATTAACTGCTATATGAATTGCTTCATGCGTTTTATTGCCTAATGACCCCCACAACACTCATTCTGTCTCATCAGCTCGTTAACTTACAACGCCAAAGAAATTAGCTTACATCTAAAAGAGGAGCAGGACGAGGATGGAAAGTCCTACAAGGTGGAATGGATCATTATTGATCCTGAGGGATTCACAGGTGAGATCTGACACAAAGATATTTCTCTTTTTCTATTGTTTCATCCATAAACAAAATCTATCTCTGGATCCTCTCTTGCAGAAAATGGCGAGTGGGAAATTGTTCACATGCCTGCCAGGAGAAACATTTATAAAAGCATCCCAATGGAAAGCAACAAACACCAGGATATCACCTTTTACCTCATCATTAGACGTAAACCTCTGTTCTACATTGTGAACATAATCATTCCCTGCGTGCTCATCTCTTTCCTGGCCTCACTCGTCTACTACCTGCCTGCAGACAGTGAGTGATCCTGTCGTTTATGGTATTGTAAAGCTCATAAACAGTATGTCACAGAAAGACAATGACAGAGTATTGAAATAAGCAGTCAAAAAGTTTGTTATATATATCAGAATACATATAAGTTTGTTTGTTACGTATATTAAAATCCACATATGTCACAAAACGGTATGTCTTAACATCTTTTTCCTGTTTCAGGTGGTGAGAAGATGACATTGTCCATCTCTGTGCTGCTGGCTCAGTCTGTGTTTCTGCTGTTGATTTCACAGCGTCTGCCTGAGACGTCTATGGCAGTTCCCTTAATTGTGAAGTATGCCAATATCAGCTATATTGCATGAGAATGTTTCAGTATCACTAATATAGTATAAATTCAGAAAGCTATTGACAACGATACTAAAGTACTTTAAACACATACTGCATAAAAGTCAATTATGTTTTTTTAATATGCAACAGTAAAACAGCAATAAAATGAATGTTTTTGAATTTGACAGGTATCTGATGTTTATCATGGTTCTGGTTACTGTGGTGGTGTTGAATTGCGTAATTGTGCTCAACTTGCATTTTCGGACCCCCAGCACCCATGTTATGACTGAATGGACCAAAGAGGTCAGGCCCTCACTTGTCTGTGCGATAATCTTTTTTTTTTTTTTTTTTGCGTTTGAACCAAGCTGATAATCTCATGCATGACAGACATTGCCCAAAAATGTTGCTTTTTTATTGATGGTGTGTAATTGTAGCAGCATATGCATAGAGATGCATTGAAAATTATTTTCATTTAATGTTCAATATTAACATTCTATTGTAATTTGTCTAAATACTGTAAATAAAAAAATAAAACACTGGCAAAATCAAGTATTTTAAATACCTGAAATCAATTTTCATCTAACAAAATTATAATGTACAGTATGAAAAATGGGATTGATATTTATTTGCTATAAAGATTACATTTATTTAGTTTTACTTATGCATTTACCAGATGATTTGATCAAAAGTGACTTATAAAAAGGAAGAAAAGCAATCTGTCAATGAAAATTTGCTGAAAACTTGCTCACCCTCAGGATGTCCAAAATGTAGATGTATCAAACATTAGCATTACATCACTCGCTCACCAAATCTGTTCTAACGAAAAAACAAATTCAGCTACATTTTGGGTGACCTGAGGGTGAGTACATTTTCAGCAAATTTCCATTTGCACTATTTCTTTAACGACTGCTTATCTTGTCTGCTACAGTTCTTTTTGGAGAAACTGCCTCGTCTTCTGCACATGTCCCGTCCAGATGATGAAAAACCCAGCCTGGAGGGGGCACTGCCACGGCGTTCCAGCTCACTGGGGTACATCGCCCAAGCCGAGGAGTACTATAGTGTTAAATCACGCAGCGAACTGATGTTTGAGAAGCAGTCTGAGAGGCATGGCATGGCTGCTCGCCCCACTCCCAAAGCCAGTCAGTCCCACGTGATCAACATGACACTTTAAACTCACATTATGATCATATTTAAAGTGTTATCACAGTTTAGTGCCATTAAAAGAGTAAATTCTTCACAGCGTACACATCCAGTAATGACTCAGAGGTGTCGGAACAGCTGTACAGCGAGATGAAACCAGCTGTGGAAGGAGCCAATTACATCGTTAAGCACATGCACGACAAAAATGACTATAATGAGGTAAGAAGACAATTAAATCCAGTAAACACTTTGCAGGAGACGATTTCCTCTTTTAACCCTGTAATGCCTTAAGACTTTGAAACCTATAGACAAAATGTCAAACTATTTGATACATCAGATTTTTTATAGTAATTTAGGTTTCATTGCATCTTGTATTTCTGAACCATTTGTAGTGATTTTTTTAGATTTGGTTTTTTTTTTTGGAACTTTTCATTTCACTTTGAGTTTTAAAAGATGAAACCAGATTCATATATATATATATATATATATATATATATGAATTGTATAAATATAAATATATAAAATATATAATTATATATTTTTTATTTTTTGGAACCTTTTTATTTTTGCTTTGCATTAATATAATATAATATAATATAATGAATTGTATAACTAAATCTTTAAATATTATATTTTAATAATGATATAGCTGGTTGCATATATAAACAAATACATATAAATAATAATTTCCACTGTAATTGCATCTTATAAAATGATATTTCAATTTTAACGTATTTAATTTCATTGATTAATTTAATACATTTTTAATCCATTTCATTTAATGATGAATTTAATTACTAAACACATTTTCTAAATCAGGAAAAGGACAACTGGAGTGGGATTGCCAGGACAGTGGACCGACTCTGCTTCTATGTGGTCACTCCAGTTATGACGTTAGGAACCATCTGCATCTTCCTGATGGGCATCTACAACCAGCCACCAGTGCTGCCCTTCCAAGGAGACACTTTCACCTATACAGAAGCAAACAAGCGCTTTTCATGACCTGTTTACACCACACCAGTGTGCTAGATGAATAATGAATAATAGCTCCAGCACTCTCAAAAATGTCATAAAGGATATTCTGACAGCAATGCAAAGCATGAATATAAAGTACTCTCCATTTAGGCTGTTTATGCAAGCTTGATTACTAATATTATGTATGTGGTTTAATAAGTGTGCAGAATGAACCTCTTCTGCTGTGAGAAGGGGAATAAAATAATAATGCTTGCCTTTTCCTCCTGGGTGTAATTGTTATTTCAGTGGGTAAATAATCAAAGTTTTTCCTCAGCTATTTTTGCTGTGTTGTTATTGCAGAACAATCTCACAGGGACATGTTCAGAACAGAAACAACCTAATCCATCGAGAGGATCCTGGACATGCAAGGAAAGTAGAACCCACTATTTTAAATTATAAATACAGTTAAAAATGGAGCAGCTCACAAACCGGCTGCCTGTCTGTTATGCAATTATATAAATAAATCATAAATACTGCACTGCAATGTTTCACCACTAGGGTTTAGTATTGCAACCAAAATCTGATCATCATCCTTCCCTTTCATAATTAACACTGTTATTGAAGCACTTGAGCTATTATACAGCACCACAGGGACAGGAGAAGGAGAAAAGCGACTGGAGTGAAAAATATAGACATTTGATTATGCAGAGTGTAATAGACCGTAGTTGATTCATTCAACCTTTAGGTCTAAATCACATCCTGTCACTGAAGTACATAAATCTTCCTTGGTGGTGGAAACACAATGAAGCAGACACAATAATAGGTTTGAAATGGAGAAAACTTGATTTTGTGTGCAAACCAACCCATGCAAAAGTCGCTGTCATGATGCAAGGGTTTGTGGGTTGTTGCCAGGGTGTTACTATGTGTTTGCTAGGTGGTCACTTACTGGCCCCAGTCAAAAGAGCCCTCCTTCACATTTTTCCCCTTCTTTAATACAAGTATATAGATTTTTTTGCGTATTTTGTGTGCCAGGTGGAAAAAAAAACATTTGATTGCTTAGAAAAGTAATAACGACTGTCCTTGACTTGCACAGACAGTCCAATTTAGCACTCTCTCCCTATCAGTGCACACACAATCTTGTGATTTATGTAAGCCACTGCTCGGAGGCCCTATAAACTCAGACTGTCATTATCTTTTTTAACAGAACATGCAGAAAAGACTAAGCCTCAGATAGGAGGCCACACTGTCCTCTCTAGAGTGTCTTTGCCCCATTTAGATGAAATGAGGATTTTCCCGCCATTTCTGTCCAAGGCCCTTCCCTCCAGCTCAACCCTGGCTGAAGTTGTGAAATGAATAATTAATAGTCCACATGCTGTGGGTTATTAAGTGAAAATAACTCAGCGCTCTGTCGTGTCTGTTAAATGACCTGGAAGTTGGTAGTAACTTTGATCGATTGACTCCTTAAAAACCTTGTTACTGTGGTCCACACAAATTGGCCTTGAGATTGGATCTGAAATCTAAACTGGAGATTAATCCAAAGTTGTTGATGGTGGGGGGCTGAAGAATGGATCTATATCCCCACCACAGGGACCCCAGCTCCTCTAGACATTTGTCCATTGGTCTTGATAGAATGGCTTAATGGCCTGCAATCACTCTATTGGAGAGTGTTTGTTTAGCTTTGTGGAAACCGCCATCCATCAGCAGAGCGGTTATGCTATTATAGCAAGAGAAAGAGAGAGAAAGCTCAGACCAGCTAGACCAATAGCTTCAACAAGGCTTATCAAACAGGCATTGTGACTACTGAACCAAAGTGATCTATCAATCTTTAGTTGAGCAACAATGATGTAAGAAAGCATCATGTATGCTAAAAGCAGAAATGTAAAGCTCAACTTTTTAATGTCTTTTATGAATTCTTCCATTTTAGTGTAGAAAGTATTTAGATTACACTTTTTAGATTCTTTACCGTGAATTGTTTAAACAGATAAACAAAACCCTAAAATGATTCACAAAAACTGGGTCGCGCGACTGAGTCTGAATCATTTTGGCGGGAATGCACCTATAGCTTGTTTGCCAACCGCTAAAAAGCCAAAAGAAGAAGTCTGAATCATTAGAGCAGTTCACTCACGGACTGAATCGTTTGGACTTGGAGCAATTGTAACTTAATAAACCCCAGAACACAGAGAACAAACAGCGATGGATTAAATGAATATTCATCTAGTTGAAACACCTGCAAACAGTCCTAACGTTTTCCGGCGATGAGGACTTTTAAATTCAACGCGTGTAAGGTCTCGTGAACGACTCTGCAGGTAAACATATTTTCCAATCAAAGAGCATCAGAACATTGACAGTATCCTACTAACCCTAACCCTTACACCAAAAGTACATATTCATGTTTCATAGAATATATATTTTGGAGTACCATATATAATTGGACGTGAAAACACCATAGCAGGCTATAGGTTAATGTTTAAATGGTGAATTTGAGAATGTTCGTGTATTTGAAAATACTTTGCCCATGCTTAAATGCATTCTTAACTTATAACAAAGGCATACTTGTATATAGTTTTAGAATATGTGCTCTTTTACCGTTTTTTGGTTTTGTTTGCCCTTATTTAAGGGTTTGTGGAGGCTACTTGTATGCTAAGTTGCAATAATGCATTAATGTATTTTTCTGTTCATGTCTATGCCTATTTATGAATCGCATTGTTGTAGATTTGATATGTTAGCAATTAAAAGGACAGCTTTCTGCCCTATACTGTCATATTAACACATTTTTGCACATTTTTAAACAGTATATATTATAAATATTTATATTTATCCCTGTAAGAACTGTGGAGAAATTTTCTGTAGTAACTGGCAGCATGACAGATACACTGACCATTTCTTTAACACCATGCTACCTAAAGGGATTTCTGGCTTAAAGGGAACAAGTATCATACTTGGCACCAAGATACCTGTGTGTCCCTGTGAACAAGCTGAGAAGTTGCTTACTTGAAGTATGCAACCTCTCAGCTTGTTCTCAGTCAGGACACACAGGTAACTTGGTGCCACACAAACATATTCCACCCAGCTGTGTTTATTATGGATAAGCAGCCCTGTGGCAGCTGTCAGACAGCACTGCTAACCCACTTCATTTTCCAAAACAGCATATGCTCTTTTTTTGCCATTTGAGAAGAGTAGGAGCAGCATGGATGGGGGAATAAATTTAACATCTCCACAACATCTAGGCCGGCAGGAAATAAAAAAACCCTAGTTCCTCCCACTCAAAAGCAGCAATGCGTTCTGAAGCCGATCCCCCCTCCATCCATCTGGAGGTGTTTGTTTACCACCCTGTTTGCACAGCAAAAACAGCATAAGGAAGCAGAGCTGACAGAATCTTTCTATCTGTCGTTCCATCGCCTCATGGGAAGCAGTGCTTTCCCTGCTTTTCATAGCACTTGTCCCAGAACAAAGGACTAGCTTTTCTTTTGTATCTAAAACTATCCAGAGCTCACTCTAAGCATGTGATTATTACAAGATCACAACTCATATATGCGTGTATCTATAAACCTGTCCTGCCTATATTATTAAAGAAAACATACATAAAGCTTGAGATCAATCTTTTCTGTTTTGCTTAAAGCTGCTAGAAAAGGACTGCCAGTTTTGCTCATGTCTCTGGATGGTCAGAAGGGGGCACACTATCCCAAATGTGCAAAAATAAAACTAAAATGTCATTCAGTGTGACAAAGATCAGTTTCAAAAGCAGTTGCGGCCACACACAGCTCTCCTAAAAGAGCACACTTAGTGGACAAATATGAAATCAGGCGCTAAAAAAGCCCATGAGTCGGACTGTGCTGCAAATGAATCTGACAGCTCCAGTTTTCCTGCTCTGATTCTTTCCTCCCCGTGTGATTAAGAGTGCATGTTTATGGGGCAGAGCCCACTGATCACTGAATCTCTATGGTGAGGTTCCACTGAATCTGTTGTATGATTCATGCTGACATACTGGGGCCTGATCTGGGCCCGACTCCAGCCTCATGGCTCCATCTGCTCTGGTTCTGAAGTAAGGATGAGTTGGAACAAAATCAATAGGCAGCCAGGATGAAGGCCAGGGATGATGGTGAACTGGCGAAACTGTCCATGTTGGATGAGTTTGCTAGACCACTTCAATTATAGAAAACACTCAAAAAGGTTTTGTTCAGCATCATATGACAAAAACCTCAAAAATGCCTTTTTTTAAACAGAAATGCTTATGACAAAGTATTTAATTTATTCATCTATTATTTCAGTGAACCAGTTAAAGATGTCTAAGACAGAATTCCTAAGGCAAAGAAAGCTTTTTCTACTTTACACACGGCTGTCAACAATAATAAACCCCATTAAACAAAGTTCTTGTATCTAATTGTTATGCTAAAAACATATATTTCTTTTGGGGCTTTTTCTGTGAATAATAGATGCTGTAGCTGTTTACTTTAACATTAGGAATATGATTTGGAGTTTAATTTTCATATTTTTTTTCAGTATAGTCCTATGTTAAATTAAAATGCCGTCAGCCAAATGGTTCTGTTTATGAGTTACATATGTTGTAAATAGTAGCTTTATATTTTAGTTTCAAAAACCTAGTTTCTTTTGAAATTCAAGGGTATTTTTCTTTAAATTTTAGGACCAGGGCCAACATTTCAGCCTAAAACAATAGTTAGAATAATGTTTTTGCTGTTTCATGAAAGCTTGTTTTGTGTTCCACAGTGTTTTGAAAGGTTCCAAATGGGAAAACTTACCAATCTATTTTCACCAAACTTTTAAATTAACGCCATATATTTCATGTATTCACAAAAATTAAAATGTTTAATAGCTTTTTAAGACTTCAGGGTATGTTCTTGACTTTCAGAAATTGACTTTCAAAAATAAACCTACCCTGAGAAATATTCACTAGAGTAAAATGTCTGGCAACTAGCACCGATTGACCACTCATTTATGAATCTTTGAGTTATTCCTATCACTCTTATGGTTTTTGCTACCACAGTCCTCCATAATTTTGGTCTAGACCATAACATTAGCCACACATAGTCCCAAGTCTCATGCAAATATAGCCCCTCTGTGTGCATCATTACATATTCCAGACAAATACTTTGCGTTCACTGCTTTTACAGAGTTTCTGAAGCAGGGCGAACCAGCGTGCCCTCATTAAAATGAATACGGCCGAAAGCCTTTTATCCTCGTGGGAAATAAACCGAGCGCGCGAGTCAAATTCACTTTGCCGCACCACCCACAGGAGGAGCGCGCGCCCAATTGAATCAACGCTCGCCGCCGCTTTTGGAAGCGACGTTCACTTGAGTCCCCGTGGGTACACCGCTCATTTCTCTCTGTCTTACTCTATATACCCACTAGCCCACCTCTGAAAGGTACAGACTCCTAAAGAGGAGAAGAAAACGAAGGGAGGGGAAGGGAGAAACAGGAGAGACTGCAGCTGGTGCATGGCATGAAGACGCGACTGTTGGGGACCCGGCTGAGCATGGCACATTATGCCAGGATCTGAACTGAAACGGTGACCGGGTTTGGGCTCTTAGATATGGGTTTTATAATAATAAGAAACCCTTGAATTCGCAGGAGCAAAGGGTTAGGAATGTGCTTGATGTCGTTCGGTGTGACGCTTTTGGATGCGCAATTCTGGATGGGATGAAAACGCGTAACCGGGGGCCAAATCTAGGCGCTTAACGTGAGACCACCGATCTGAGCTCCCCAGAGCTGCGTTAAACCACATCTTCTGCCCCTCGCAGCCGTGCTGAGGGGACAACCACAGAAAGTTTCGCGATGGCTCTCGTCATGGAACCTGTTAGTAAATGGAGCCCCAGTCAAGTTGTGGACTGGATGAAAGGTACGTGATGCGTTTTGCTCCATAAAACCGCAAAGTCGTTCTAATCGAATGGCGCATTAGTCAAGATTTTCAAAAAAGATTTTTTGATTTGTCAGATCATTTTTGTTCTAGTTGGGCATTTCTGATGTCTTTTTCCCAAGTAGTGAAGCGTACAGGTGTCTGATGTTAATAATGGCAATAAGGGTGTGAATTACTGTAGGCTATGTGCTGGAGTCTGACCCTCAATGCAACGATTTGAAGGAAGTCCAAAAAGTCTTAAAAGTCAGTATTCTTTACTTGTAACTATTTATAAGTTTGTGTTTCAATTAGCGTTTTCAGAAAGCGTTCAGTATCCACAAAAGTTATTTTACAAGTTACTCGGAAAGCACTATATAGCCGCTAGCGAACCGAAGTCCCGTTTGCCTGAGGAGGTAACCATAGCAACAGTTCGCTGCTCAAGCGCTTTCCGTTATGGGATGGTACGACAAAACAGATTATTTCTATAATTATTTCTCTCTTTCTCATAGATTTTCGCAAATGTATAACCTTTTTTGTTTCAAATGTCTTTAAGATAGTTGACGGTTAGCTAGGGACACTAGTTAGAAACGTCGACAGAAAATTACTGACTTAAATTCCTTTAAAAACTCAACCGCTCAATCAATACATATCAAATCTCATAATTCAGCCAACAAAAGATATTTAGCGACTTATCTACAATCATGAAAATTGAACTTTGCTTTGGCACATCAAGGAGCTTTCACTCCGAATCGCTCTACACTAGCAGTAATGGGAGTGCTGGTCACAGAACATCAAAAACCACCTTTATCGTTATTAGATGATTTTATGGGGGTCCTTAAATGTGATGTGAAGAAGCTTCCTCATGTATAGCTGAAGAAGAGAAGCAGAATCTTTGATGCGCGGAGGCGGAGGGGGCAATTACGCACCTTCTCTGCTCTCGTGGGCGTGGGCGGCGTGTCCAGATTCGTCATCACAATAACAAATCGAGCAGTGAGTTATCGAGGTTGTATGACAGGATTCGAGCGCGTCCCAGTGGGATAATGATTCACAGATCTGTGATATAAGGCTTGTTATCAGATAACAGACATAAAATTGTTCTTCATATCATGTCTCCGAGCGAATATGTAATGACGAAGTAGAAATATGCGAGAATTGCATTAGGTTTTCTGCATTTGCAAATAATGAAAGGTTATGAAAGCAGCATATTGTGCTATTTTATTAGTTTTTTTTTTTGCACTGGTTCACTGGAAACCTCGGATGAACTAGGCCTACTATAGACTTTGGGGAGTAACATCCCCCTATATACATATTACTGACACAGTTTGATTCTCAAATGAATACATTTGGTCCCCCAATCCTGAATATGTGGTCAAAAGCTTTAATCTTCTCTTTAAATGATGGACTTTGCATGTGCATGTGTACTAGAATTATGCAGTGTTTGTGTCTTGTCATTTGTGCGTCAATGTGAGCATCTGTGAGGAACAGCTGAGAGACTAACCAGAGCAGGACTTGTAAAGAAGGGATATTTGCCCTCATTTTTGATTCAAATTGTTGTGTGTACCACATTAAGGGACTGTAATTACATTCATTGTTGCGCTCTCTATCAATTTGTCTCATCATTCATCCATTCAGACTTGTACTTATTAGCTATAACATCTACCTAGACCCATTAGCGGCTTCATACTGACCCTCGTTTACTGTCCCAATTACAAGCACATAACCTGCAAAAGATAGAGCTGCTGTATTTTACCTGCTTGTGAAGAGCAGATTAATTTAATAGCGCAGCTAATGCAGCTTACAGAGAGACAGGATGTAGCTGAATCAGGCTGGTTCAGGCTGAACTGAAGTGGAGGCTTATGTGTGTGTGTTGGAGGGGTACATATGTACATGAGCTTTAGGTCAAACTGCATCTGTGACTTATAGGAAAGCTATTTTTCAGATTGTGACTCAGAGAGTCAGTGAGTGTTTTGATCGATGCCTGTACATGCTGCGCACACCCCCAGGCCTACACATTACACTCAGTACACCCCCTCTATGGCCCTCTCTAAATGCCATTATTAAAGTCTCGCTAATGCTGGAATGGTGTATTGGTACTGCCTGGAGTGGCACAAACTCACTTACTTCAAAATCAGCACAGCATTTGGAGGAGGCCGCTGAACGGTGGGAGGGATGTCTCAAACAGCTTTGTCTGTCCTCGATGACACATTAAAGTGATCATGTGGACACGAGACCAATTTTGTCTATGTTGCAGAGCCAAAAATGATATCCAGCACTTGAAAACAAAAATCAGACTTTAGGCCAGTTCACACCAAGAACGATAACTAACGTAGGGGTGTCAAACGATTAATCACGATTAATCACATCCAAAATAAAAGTTTGTGTTTAGATGTGTGTGTACTTTGTACATTTATTATACATATATAAATACACACACATGCATGTATATATTTAAAGATAAATGTTATATTAATATAGAAAATATTTATATTTATATATAATATAAATTATTAACGAACGACATGTAGGTGAGTAAATGATGACAGAATTTAAATTAAAATTAAATTTACATTTTGGACGTATAGTATGGATTTTGGTCGAACTATATGGCTTCAGAAATCTTGCCGAGAAGAGAGTGGCATTGTATTTGATTAGCCTGAGATGTGTAAGCTGTCTGGGGTCATTGCGATCAGACTGTAATTAATATGCATGTAATAAGAGGTGTGGAGCTGAAAGAACAGAGACAGAGAAAGAGTGTGAAGATGAAGATGCAAGAAAGTGAGACGTAGTGCTAGGACTGATTATTGTTATGATCTTGCATTTGTAATGCTCTTTAATGAATATATTACTTTTCTATGTTTAATTGTTGTGGTGTCTCAGAGCCATGCTGGGCCTTTTAATAAACAGTGGCTAGGAAAGATGAGGCTGAGGATACAGCAGGACATTTAATGGTACATCAGCCTGTACCCTGGAGACTTACAAGATTTAACAGAATGATTTGCTCTGTTCTGAAATAGCATGGCCTCAGTGCCTTGGTTATAAGGTAACTATGAGCAGATGTCGCAAACCAATAAATGACAATGTGTTTGCTTCTCTGTGTGACTGTTTGCAAGAGCTGCGCAGTTTGGTCAAAAAGATCTCAAATATTGTGTTTGTGATTTAAACAGCAATATTGTAAACCTATAACTTACATTGCTGATGCTTACATAATCAAAATCATCTATAATTTTAATAAAAAAAATTGCAAATGATAATATAAATAATATAATATGTAATTATAATACATATGTAATTTTGAGAATTATTCATTACACCGATGCTGTTTTAAATAGAAAGATGTCAGAAAGATGAGAACTTAAGATATATTTATTTAAATATTCAAAAATATAAAAAAAAACTTAAAAGCTGTTAAGCTCTATAACAAATGTAGATAATGTATTATTTTTAAAAATTTAATTTCGATTAATTATTTTAACTGTATAAATATTTTAATATTTTGCTAAAATTCAGTTGTTTCGTGTATTGAATATTTAAGTCTCATGTTCCACTGTTGAGTATTCATGATGTTTTGCTCTCATTGAAAACTTGAAGCACTTATTATGACATGATATTGCAATTTGCATAGAACAACTTCTTAGAATTACTTAACCTAAATTTGTAATTATTATGATGGCAGATTTTAGTTTATGGAAACATGACCTTTTAAGTTCAGTCAAGGCATTTCCTCGGAAATAATTAAGCCAGCTGTGGCCTTCGTGTCCTCGCTTTTTAAGGATTGAACACCTTTTTTTTTTTTTTAAACAGTGTCCGGAATGCAACAGCTGGAAACAGCTTTAGGGTGTCTGTGGGTGTGTATGACTGCTCCTTCCTCTTGATTAGCTTTCTGACCGCGGGGCTTTAGATATAATCAAGTTCTGTCACATCACTACAGCCTCACAAACTCTGATAGACAGCAAGTCTGCTCTCTCCATCTCTCTATCTCCAGTTCTTACTTTGTTTCTCCTTTTCTTGCTCTTTCCCATAAGTGCTATGTATAATCATCTCCTGCGGCTACCAGTGTGCGTCACTTTCCATGAATACAGTATGCTTATTTAGTAAAAGCATCAGAGACACAAATCCCATGTTTTTTTGTTTTTGTAAGAAGTATTAGAAATGTTATGAAACTTAAAATTAACCTAACATGAAGCTATGAGCAAAACATCGGTGTTGACTGTATTCATCAAGCTCAAACACTAAATCCTGTTATCTAAATTATTGTTCGAAAAAACTTTTTTCAGGCCCTATTTGTGGAAAGCACCATGTATCTGCTATGCTGGCCAACACATTCCAGAGAACAGAGAAGTAAATATCTCAGCCTCTGATTGAAGGCCCGCCTCTGATGCCAATGCCTCCATCTCTGTAAAGATTAGGGTGGAGCTGTTTGGCTGAACTAGAACCAGCCTCTGTGGTTTCCCAGTTAGACTGTGGTCCTGGTCTTGCTGTGCTTTTGTGGCTTGTGGTTTTACTGGGAGGCAGCAGTGCTTCAGATAGAGTCATTGAGAGAGTGTTCAATAGGGAGCTGTGCACTGGAGCCTATAAATCTGCTGACGGACCATTCAAGTCCTGAATCAGTACCTACTGAGATATTTTGGTATCAAAATCAATTTGACTGAGAATTGTTCATCACACAGTTGCAGTGATGAATAGATAAAATGACCGAGTCAGAGCTCTTTTATAGTTCATTAGACTCTGTTGTGTTCATTTAAATATCAACTTTGTCTCAGATTTTCCTTTGGAGAAATAAAATGAATATTTTTGTAATATATTATTGAATAATAATAAAATGATGCATAATTATTATAATATTTAAAGAAAATTAAATTAAACAGTTATCGAAATACAGTAAGTCGATAAAGCTATGCGACAAAATGTGAATAAAGTGAAAAAACGAAAAAAAGTCTGAGAAGCTGGCAGTTATGTTCATTTAAATGTCAACTTCATCTCAGATTTTGCCTAAAATTCCTTTGGAAATCCTTTGGAAAAACAAAGCTTGAATATTTCTGTAATATATTATTAATAATAATTATAATTTATTAATTTATAAAAAGGCAATTAAATGAAGCAGGTGTCGAAATACAGTAAGACTATAAAACAATATAACAAAAAATATGGATAAAAACATGTCTGAGAATCTGGATATTATGATTGTTTAAATGTCAATTTTGTTTTTAGATTTTTTTCCTCAAAATTCCTTTGGAAAAACAAAACTTGGATATTTCTGTAACGTTATTTAAAATAAAATAAACAAATAACAGCTTTGTTTCAGGTTTTTCCTCGAATTCTGTTGGAAAAATAAAACTTGAATATTAATAATAAATATTTCTTAAATAATAATAATTTATTATTATTAAATAAAAAGTTAAACAAATGAAACCATTATCGACATACTGTATAGAATATACTATATAGCAAAATTATGGATGGAGAAGCTGAATACAGCAGTATATCATGCCTGCCCTATGGGAAACAATTGAAATATTAGAGAGATAGCGTTTTTGTTTTCTTCCCCTTTAGCTGCTACATGCACATAGATCTAACGAATATATATAATTCAAAACGCTTCAAGAGTTTCAGCTCATTCGCTTTGAACAAAAAACCTGAACTCATTTTCCTTCCCGGCATTCTTCGCTTAAACTTTTTCTTTTTTACCAATGGAGCAGAAGAAGAATCGCAGCTTCAGCTGAAATATCTTGACAGATAGATGAAAGACCATGTAACGGCACGTCTCTCTCTCTCTCCGCTCCACACCGTCATAATTGATTGTCATGTAGGAAGGTGCATTAGATGCTTTTTAGGACGCTTGCCTGAAATGAAACGCTGTCGTTTTGTGGCGTTCAGCTCAGAATGGTTTGGTGCTTTCTTTGATGGTTTATGAGGTTAAAATTGAGTGGAAAATGTATAGCATGCACTTAGGGAGGTCATCAGAGCATATGTATTCACACACACACACACATGTATCAGGCTCTCCAACTAAGGCATTTTGGGGATTCCAGGCTTGTCTTCGGGGTGTGTCTTAAGGGAACACATGAATATTGTATTTCATATGACATGTGGCGGAGCTGGGGAGGATTGACTGCGTGTGTGTGTGACAGAAATGCAGAAATGGTAGAGAGCGAGAGGAAGAAAGCGAGGTTAAAGACCTTTGAATAATAATACACACACACACGCAGAGCTGTAGCGCTGCGTCCTGGGCTGCAGCTTCAAGGGGCGGGTGTGTGGGTGTGTGGCTTGGCTTGGGGCGACTCTTCCCTCCTGTGAAAAAGTGTAAAAGTGTGTTTGTGTGCTGTCAGTGGGTGTAAAGGGTGTGAGTCATCTCTGAATCACTTTATAGAACTGAAGAACCATGGTATAGAGAGAAATATTCAGCAAAACACTCCGATACAGTATGTACTCGGTAAGAGACTGTACACGCTGCGCTGTTTCCCGTCTGTCAGAGCTCACATTTGTCCTGGACGGTGATCTGAGGATCATCTAAGGAATGAAACCACAACAACTCTTCAGAGGCCGCTCGCAAAAACAGGCCAAAGCTGCAGAGTTTTACAGATGGGAGGAAAACGGTGACGCTCGCTATCCTCTTGAACAATTGTTTCATGTCTGCAGGGAGGAGAGCATCTGTTAGGAGACAAACTGGGTGGGGAACACCTGGGCTCCTCTGCTGATGCTCTGGATTCAGATCGTTACTCAAGAGTCAGTACCTGAGAGAGATCAGAAACAGGCTTTTAGGCGGTTGATGTGAAAATGGGATTCATGAGTAGGTGTTGCTGCTCTAGATCCATTAGAAAGAGGGACTACAGAGATTGTCTGTAATGTTGTTGAGTCTGTGATGCTCCGAGTCAGACTTGTTATACTTGTAGGAAAGAGAAGTGGCAAATGCAATTTTAATATATCTTGAGTGCAAAATGGAGACTTACACCATCATAGATTTTCTTCTGAGAAACCCCCCCCCAGCAATTTTTTATGTGCACTCTAAAACTTAAATTATGATGTACTATTTTTTTGTAAACATCTAAAATGATTGAGTTGAAAGAAAGCTGTGAATTCAATGAAGTATGCCTTACGAATTGAATAAATGAAAGTCAAAAAGATCTTAAGGTCTACATTTGGTACCATGGCGAATAAGCCCTTTAAATCCTAATACAACATAACATTAAACATTTATAAAACTCCTCTTTTATTAATATTTTGTGCAAAAACACACAAAATAATACTTTCAACATTTGCTCTCCTTATACAGATTTGCGTCTTTCTTTGTGAGTGATTGTTAAATGTGTCAAATTTGTTAAATGTGTTAATTTACAACTCATTTCTTCATTGATGTTAAAGTTGGTGCTAATGATAAAGAATATTTATGGAATGAGGAATAATTGTAGTTTTAATCTGGATAATTTCTCCATTCCCATATATTTTGATTGAAATTTAACAAAAATCTTAATAATATAGTAAATAATAGATAGTAAATTTTAGCCAAATCTTTAGAATTTTTTGACAAGTCTAACTCAAATAATCACTTAAGTGATAATCAGGTTTTACAAAGGTAGTGTAGCTATTTTTAGTGTAGTAATTTTCTGTATTTTCTATAATCTTATATAGATTTACAGAAGCTCTCAAACTGCACACAGAAGATAAAATCTGCAATCAGAAACCAGAGCTTTCAACATGATCTCAAACATTTCTTGTTAAATTCAGAAAGAGTTTCAGAGGAGATCTCAGAAGTGTCAACATTGTGACTTCAGATTTGCCAAGATTATGGAATCAAAGATCAGAGATCTCAGTATGAGCTCATATATCCTAATTCACAGTAGCATATGTGGAAGTGTTTGAGGAATTTAGCTGTTGGAAATATAACATTTTAACTCGTGAACAAAATGACTTGAATAAAGGTTTCTTAGGTGAAGAGATAAGAGGAAACAATAGGGAAGTGGGACTGGAAATGATTCAAACTCAGGTTGCCTGTGTGCATCGCATGTCAAAGCATATGCAAGCTTTTTTATACAAATAAGTGCTGTAGAACAAGCTGATCTGAAGAACCTATAATGTAGCCTCAAGAATGTTACTCTGAAGACCATATAACCTCAAGAACATAAAGAACCAGTTATATTTTGTTCACAACCACAGAGAAGAAACCAATCTGGAATAGTGTGTTTATTTTGTTGTAGAAGACAGTATTTATGAACATTCACTGTTGGTCCAAGAACTAGCCCTTCAGCTCTACTACTACTCCAGGAGAGGCTTGAGGCCCGGCTCTGCACAGCTGGACAGCTCATTTTGAGACAGGGTTTATTTAACTGATGAATTTCTCATCTCCAGAAAGTCCCCTATGGCTTTGAGATTAAGTGATGGCAGAGGAGGGACGATTCAGTGATGGACACACACACACACACACACACACACACACACACACACACACACGCACACACTTTTAGAGCCTCATTGCAGGTGGTGTCATGACAGAACGGCAAAAAGCCTGTGTAGGAGTTCACAGCTGATTCATGGGTATTCTTATCCCATCCTTTTGCAATCTGTGTTCATGTTTCTTTTCAGGGATGTTACACCTTTTTGTAACCGTAACTAAGCCTACATTCACACTGCAAGAATTAGTACTTAATTCTGATTTATTGCTTATATCCATTTTTTTTTTTGGCTGCTCACATTATTAAATGTGGCCAGTATCAGATTTGAGTGTGAACTGGTCACAGTCCTGAACTGCAGAAGACCAAAAATATGCAAAAGTGACAAGTAGCATGCTGTCATACATGGAGGCCACTGAAGTCAGTGTTTATGATTCATTTATAGGGGTGACATGCCGTGGAAGACAGCAATTTCATGTGCAGGTATAAAGAAGATGAGGATGAGGAGAAAGAGAGAAAAGTTTTTCTTATATATTTTCCCCTCAAGATTTGCTTGTATTGAGCTGTCACTGTACTACTAATGAGTTCTAACACCTCACTGTACCTCCACTGAGTCTCTCCAGCTGACTTCCATATTGACCAATTGATGAAAAACTACTGGTATGTGAAATCTTTGGAGTGACTCCCGTCATCTAGAGTGACAAAAGTTGTAGAAGACTCGCTGAGGTTGCATTGCAATCATATGGAAATGGCCCAAATCAGAACACTTGCAGTGTGGACGTAACCTAAAAGAAGCAATGTTACTAACTTAACTACACTATTCAGTAGATTGGCAGTAGATTAGTGTATATTTTCCATAAACATGCTAACTTTCCCAACAAGTACTTTTGTACCATATCAAGGTGCTACATCACTGTTTTTTTGTCAGTATGTAAGCAAAGTCTCTTATAGCTTTCAAAGGTCTGATTAATTTCAGTAAATTAATCAGTTAAAATTATTCAATGAATTGTTTGAGTCCTTGTGAAAATACAGTAAAAGTGAAAGATTATTACAATTTAAAATAATCATATTTAAAATGTAATATAATTTAAAATGTAATTTATTACTGTGATGGCAAAGCTGAATTTCAGCAGCAATTTTTCCATTCTTCGGTGTCACGTGATCTTTCAGAAATCATTCAAGCTGATTTTTCTGCTCAAGAAACATTTCTTATTACTAACACTGAAAAAAGTTGTTAATAAATATTAGCAACTGCTTAATATTTTGGTGGATTTTTTAAGGATTCCTGAAAATTTTGCATTTCAGCATTCATTTGAAAAGATTAAAAATGTTTTTAAGTATATATTAAAAAAGATATCGCTCCCCTTTAAATGGCATCAGTGTGCTTATCTTTGTTTTCTTTTTTAATTTAGTTTTTAAAGTGTAGCTTGAGATTAGTTTAACTACTTTAAAATATATATATCTTGTAGCTTTGAAAGCAACAGTTTCGAAGTAGTAACCCTATCACTGCTATCTGCGTACCATTAAATTGCACAAATCACCACAGTAGCCTTAAAACAAATCAGGGAAACACTATGAGTTTCCCATAAGCCCTTGAGCACTTTGTGGCCTTGAACGGTTGTCACGACAACGCTTTCAGTGGTCACCAAGTCTGCATAATGCACAGCACGGCTGCCAGAAATGAGGTGAAGAATGAAGATGAATAGAATATAGAAGGAAGCGCACGACTAAATGACATTACTTAGACTGCGTCTGGGAGAGTTAGGAGGGTTCCGAATATCAGTAACTCTAGAGCTTTTTACCAGATCGTTTTATCTATCATTCAATGACGGGAAGCTGGGGGGGGGGGGGGGGGGGGGTCATATTTTAAGTGCTCAGGCTAAGCTTTTTTCTTTATATCCTTTTGGCCCATTTTCTGGCGTTTTCTCTCTCTCCCTGCATTTTTACTGTGCTACCTGTCAGAGGAGCAGGCTGTGTGCAATGAATAATGCACTGTAACAGAGCGAGGCTATTCTAATACTCCTGTATGACTGAGGGTTTGCAGAGACAGCGAGACAGGGGGTCTGTTCAGGACAGAATATATGATCTGTAAATAATACCTCAGATTCGTTAATAAATCCACTCCAGTGATGAATTAATCGCAAGCTGCTTGAGTGTAAGCAGGGGCACCTTTGCTGTCTGATAACAGTGTGTCTTCACTGCTGCTCTGTGCATCTGCTCATTTATGTGTGTATTTCTTATCTTTTTCTCTGTTCTTCCATGTACATTTGAATGGAACAGTATATTGGTGGAATCTGATTCTTTTTTCAAAACGTTTTTGAGAAAAATGTTTCTTTACTGTACTGGATTATAATCATATTTCTGTCTTTATATTTCAACAGAAGGTTAGTTCTTTAGTAATATGATTCTAAAGGGGCTTGAGAAAGAATCTAAAGGAAAAATAAGGTTTTTGGAACCCCTAACATAATAATGTACACTACTGTACAAAATTGCAAAGTATTTTTTTTTTTGAGGGAAAGAAATAGAATGCATTAAATCAATCAAAAGTGATAATAAAGACTTTACATTTCAAATAGATTCTGTTCTTTTGGGCTTTCTATTCATCAGAAATTCCTGAAAAAGAAATAGTCATGGTTTCCACACTGTATTCAACAGTGAAAATTGTAAGAAATCAGCAGCAAATCAGCATAATATATCGGAAGGATCATTTGACACTGAAGACTGGAGTAATGATGCTGAAAATTCAGCTTTGCCATCCCATAAATAAATTTTAAATTATGTTAAAATAGAAAACAGTTATTTTAAATTGTAATAATAGTTCATTATATTACTGTTTTTTTACTGTATTTTTGATCAAAGAAATGCAGCCTTAGTGAGCATAAGAGACTTCTTTAAAAAAATTTGAACAGTAGTCAATCTCAACAGAACATGAGAGTTAAAAGTGGCAATATACTATAGATTTGGTCACAATATTATAAATAGTGTTATTAGCCTATAATGTCTCTAATTATTTTCCTTTTTGTGCATCTGTGCAATCTTAAAATTATTATTTAATTTTCTGTAAGAAACAAAACAAAACAAAGCAAAGTACTGTTTAGATTTGTAATATAATAGCAGTCATTTTGGTTATTAACCAAAGATTAAAACTTAATAATGGCTATGAGTATCAGCCAAAATTTCTGTATTGGTATAAAGAGTCGTTGCTTGAATTCATGATGGGGCCTTTCTTGTCACAGGTATATTCCTAAGATTAACAATGGGATTTCACATTCTCTCTGCTTTTATTTCATTATTTTCTTTCTAAATCACTTCATCCTGTTGCCCACACATCATTATTAACAACATTAGCATACAGTTAATTGTTCACTGCACCTGTCTAGTATGTGAACCAGAGTCACGGCGTCAGCAGAAGTTAGTCATCGCATTCGCTTCGAGATTCTCATCCTCAGTAGTCCCTTCCAGGTTAAATTCAGACCTCAGATCACCGACTAATTATCTAGCAAGTGAAGCAGTCCCTCATTAATGAGTTTGATATTGTTTATGAACAGTAATGACAGCTATTGTTATTCTTGCTGTCTTGGCCAATGAGTTTTGGCCCGTCCTGTTAATGAGCTGGATGATGATAGCTGCGTTAGATTTGAGTATTAAAGGCCAGCTTGTGAGATTAAAAAGAATTCCTGCGACCTTCCTTCTTCCATACACTATCATAAACACATGCACATGCTGTAAGCAAAATATGTAAATCCTGCAGTTATGTACGTTGTGTCGAACAGCAGCTGTTCGGAAAGCGCGGCTGCTGGGAGACGTGCAGTTGGGCGACAGAATGCCCAAGACTGACAAATGCAGTCCAACAAGTGTGTAGCATTATGGAGAGTGTGTGTCGTCACCTGTTTGATGGTGACAGTTGTGAGTGGTGGTGTTTTCGAAACTTTCTAGATCACTCATTCTTTATTAGTCTATTTCTCTGTATTTATAGCCTTCGTAGCTGCATCTATCCTGTACAGCTGACGGTAGCTTTATTATTTTGATTTATGTTCGCATCCTATCCGTTTTCAGAGGCATTACTGTAGATGGTGCAGCAATCATTTCTGATTTGATTTTGGATGGTTTTTATTCTGGACACGGAGCTTTCTAGACTGATATAGATCTCAGAATGGCTGAAGTTATGGTTTAATTTAAACAAACTGTTTCTGTCCATCACAAATTCTATTTACATGCTGCTTTTTTGAACAGTTATGTTTCCTTTCCATCAAATGTACTTCTCGCTCAAACATAGGAAGGTTGCGATGTGGCTTAGCTGTCATTTACTGTCAGTTTGATGGATATGCGACATAGTTAGGGTGGAATACAGGTTGTCAGTCATCATGTGTAAGTGTGGCATCCATTGCGTTTCTTAGTTGTCACTGATTTTGGGGTAAACAGAGTCTGAAGCAGATGAATTTATTAAGATGTTGTGCTGCAGACATTTGGCATGGACAAACCTGATGAGGTTGGAATTAATTATCAATCACTGCTGCTTTAAAGGATAAGTTCACCCAAAAATGAAAATTTGCTGAAAATGTACTGACGCTCAGGCCATCCAAGATGCAGTTGAGTTTGTTTCATCTTCAGAACAAATTTGGAGAAATTTAGCATTACATCACTCACCAATGGATAGATAATCCACAATAAATCCAGGCCATCAATTAACGTACTGTGTTATTAAAAGCTGCATGTTTGTTAGAAACAAATCCATTATTAAGATGTTTTTAGCTTCAAACCGTTGCTTCCGGCTAAAATACGAGTCCTTTTTCCATAATATTGCTTGAAAAAAGTCTTCTCTTCTGAATCAGGAGAGAAATATGCACAGAAAGCTGTTTAAAAGTAAAAACCATTGGTGAGCAAATGATGTAACGCTAAATTTCTCCAAATATGTTTCGATGAAGAAACAAAATGATCTAAATCTTGGATGGCCTGAGGGTGAGTACATTTTCAGCAAATTTTCGGTTTTGGGTGAACTATTCCTGTTTTGAAATCAATTACACCAAAGTGGATATAAATCTTAGTTTGCGTAGTATGAGATATATGTATTGTAGTAATGGGCACGTTTATGTTTGTTAATATACAATTATGTACTGTATATGGCAATATTTATTTCTGTGTTAGACAATGCAGATGTCTAAATTACTCTGTTATTGCCATTAATAGTGGTCAAGTGAAAGGTTTTTGAAATGAATTAACAGAAAATACATAAATATTTATTTCAGAAACCTTGCACTTGTCCACTGTTATCGCTTTGATGAGCAATTATTAAATGTTCAGCACCATCTGCATGACTCATGGGCTCTCTAACAGAAACCAGGTCAATGCTTAATTTACCAGTAACTTTACGCAAGGGGGTATGGGTAATATTAGATACATTTATTATTACTTTTTTATGATATATCATCATCTTGTACATCCTAAACTCATTTCTAAATGTTACAATATAGTAGTAATGTACATTGGTCTTATGGGGGACATCTTCCCTCACTATCCCCTACCATTTGGGCACTTTAACCATAAATCCAACATACTTTGGGATGATTTGGGATGTTCTAATTTTGCTGATGCAAATTAGAAATGAGCCTAGTTTGCTGATATTTTCTTGATGTTCCTACAGGTCTGGATGACTGTTTGCAGCAGTATATAAAGAACTTTGAACGGGAGAAGGTAGGAGGTGACCAGCTGCTGAGGATCACCCATCAGGAGCTGGAGGATCTGGGGGTATCCCGCATTGGACACCAGGAGCTGATCCTGGAAGCTGTGGACCTGCTGTGCGCTCTGGTGAGAGTCTTCACGCTCCTTTATGTGCTTGATCCTTCATCTGCTGTTCAACACCCCATCAGCTGGTGGACACTGAGTCCCCTACTGCACGATGTTGACAAAGATATCGAGATCGCTTTGAGAAAAACAATATCACATTCTGAAAAGACTACAGTTGTTGAAATTGAAAATGACTCTATTTACTTATTTAGTAACTTGGACAGGTCTTATTTCACACAATATACCAGGAGAAAAAGGCAAAAAAGTAAAAAAAAAAACAACAACAACAAAAAAACAATAAATTAATAATAATAATAATAATAAAGTTTACATTATATGATTAAATATGAAAAACTAAATAACTTAATGTTAAAAAATTAATATTAAACATTTAAAATAATATGAATGAATGTTAAAAAACACAATAAAATTAAAAAACTAATCAATGGCTCTATTTAAATATATAATCAATTTACATAATCTTATTTTCTGCAATGTATAAGATGAAAAAGGCAGAAAATGTAAAACTTTAATAACGTAAAAATAAAAATAATAATATAAAACATTTAAATATTATGAACAAATATAAAATATAATAAAGCAAAAAATTACCTATTTCTTATTTCACATAATACATCAGAAGAAAAAGAAAAAAATAGTAACTTAAGTTAAAAAAGAATAATATTAAATATTTAAAATAATATTAATAAATAAAAAAAACAATAAAATAAAAAAAAAATAATCATTGGCTCTATTTAAAAAACGCAAAAAATGTAAAAATCAATAACTTAAAATTAACAACAATAATAATATAAATAATTTAAAATAATATGAATATGTATTAACAAACATGAATAAATTAACCATAAATGAATTGAAAATATTGGAGCCTCTTTTTCCAAATCCAGTCAAATTAATATTCTGTTTCAGTTTGAAAAACGTCACTTTACAGAGGTGAAATAAGTTGCAAATGTCATTTCATGTTCTCTCAAAAATCAGCCTCAATTTTATAAGATAATACTATTGCTCTCCTGGGAAAGATTTCCACAGATTTGTTCTCAAAATGCCACTCAGTCAGTATTTAAATGTGGCTTTTTGCTAGGTAGGTTTGTTCCTGTGGCCTTAATCTGTATCTTCTTTGTGTGCTTGTGTGTGTGTGTGTGTGTGTGTGTGTGTGTGTGTATGTGTGTCTTGACTAATTTTTATTGCTGTGTGTTCCACGGCTTGAAAATGATTTTCAAAATGGTACCAAGAGTACAGACAGTGTGGGAGATGGGAAAAGGATTTAAACTGAAATTTGCTCTGCACCGCTTGAGCCTTTTACATTATCTAGCATTTAATAACTAGCTTTCCATCTAATTCTCCCTCTCTCTCTTCCTCTTCCTCTCTCTCAAATCTCTCAGTTGCGGTATTAAAACAATGACTTACCAGCCCACGCTTTCAGAATGTCAGCATCATGACGGGAGGGAACAGGCGACAGGATGATGTTTATCACGTCCGTGTAAGCTGTCTCACGTGCCGCCCAGCCCAAGTCTCTCCTCAACCTGTCCTTTCGCTCTTTTTTTTCTATCTTTGCTTCAACTTGTCTTTCTAAGAGATATGTTTCTTGTTGTCTTTTCCTGAGATTGAATTTCAGTGTAGAGTTAACATAAGGTGAACTATAATGAGTGTGAGGGACTGTGAACCACTGGCCTGTGCTGCTGACATTTAGGAGAGCGTTAATCATAAATAGATGGCTTCGCTGTGCTCTCTATCTGCTCTGAACGCTGATCCCAAATCAGAGCTGATGACATTCACGTTACACAGCCCGTGTGAATGTCAGCCTGTAGACATGTGTGCATGAAATTAGCCATTTTGTACATCTCGGATTTCATATAAACGCTGCCTCAACTGTTTTGAAAGCCGCTTTTTAATTCTAAGAAATCATTCAGCGAAAAATTAGGATTATATTTCTTGGAGCACAAAATGAGATATTTTGCAGAATGTTCCTGCTGCTCTTTTCTATACATTGAACTTAAAGGGATAGTTCACTCAAAAATGAGAATTCCGTTATCATTTACTCTTCTTCATGTCGTTCCAATCCTGTATGACTTATGACTTTTTTTCTGCAATACACAAAATATGATGGTTACAAAGCTGTTTTGTGTAAACAAACAAACAAAACATGCATTTTTTAAAATGTTAGATTCACAGAAGAAAAAGTCAAACATGTTTTCAACAACATGAGGATGAATAAATGATAAGGTTACTGTCCCTGAAATTTTTTTGCTCTCAGATCTTATTATTCTAAACTTATTAGAACTTCAGAATTGAACTTTTAATGACTGAAAAAAGAAACGAAAACACTATTTGAAATCCATGATTTTGTTCATGTTGAAGTTAGCTTTACTGAATACTTTACTGAGTATCAAATAGTAGATATGACGCTTTTGTTATACTTGTGGACATTTAAATATGGCACGTCAAGTGTTAACTGTTAACTTTTAAACTATTAAAATAATATTCATTAGTGAAATAAAGCTACATATAAAGCTGAATAAAAATAAAATATAAATATTAGATTAAAAGCTTAAAGTTGAAGTACAAAAATTACTTTAAAATAAAATTCATCTAAAAATGTAAAAAAACAATTTTTAAAAAAATATTAATAAAATACTGTAATAGTATCAAATTAATAATAAAATAACACCTTTCAAGACATGATGAAGCAGTAAGAAACAATAAGAGGATGAGTAAATGATGACAGAATTTTAATTTTCGAGAACTATCCCCAAAAATGACAAAAACAACAAAAACTCGCTGAGAGAAAATTACTTCATCACTGTAAACAATGAAGCATCCTGCGGCATTGTCTTGTGCGCATGGTATTAATTCACTAGGGGACCGTTTCCCCACCGTTAGGTGTCTTTGAAACCATTGCAGACACAAACTCTCACAAATATTGATGGAAGCCAGAGAACTGTTGAGTCTTTATTGTTTGACAGCATATTGACCTCAGAGACACAGAGCGGCCCACTCTCTCCTTTCCCGCCTCTCTAAACTCTCAAAGGCTGTCATTCTCTCACTTATTTATCTCGCTCTTCCCCTCCATATTGCTTTATCTTTCTGTCATTGTGGTATGTGTTATCTCCTGCATTCATGCAGAGAGCTTCTAAACCGATTAGCATGGAGGATTCTGAGCGTCGATGCCCCCCACATCGTCTGCTCCCCCCGTCTCCCTCCACTCACAAGCTGATTAATGTGTCTTTTGTGCGTCTGTGTGTGTTGTACAAACCTGTTTTAGTGTTTCAGGTGTGTGTTTATTACCTGTACTCGTACTTTGTGAGTGAGTGTGTGTGGGATTTGTTCTTCGGACAAGATGGAGCACATTACTCTCATCGATCTCCTACTGATGTGAGAGGAGATACTGAAATTGATGCACACTTTACACACACACACACACGTTTTTTCTATCATGGTGTGCACATTCTATGGACTTCTGTTGTTTTATGCTGAATTAATGATATCTTCAGCCCCTAAACAGCCCTCACAGATAACTTTCTCTATTTGTATGTTTTAAATAAGATGTTTTGTGTTTATTAAGCCATTAACATATTTTGTGAGCAACTCATATAAAAATAATAGTATCAATAGGTATACACACACATAATTTTTATTTATAATATATATATATATATATATATATATATATATCCTGGACCACAAAACTAGTCATAAGTAGCATGGGTATATATGTATAGCAATAGCCAACAATACAATGTGTAGGTCAAAATGATCAGTTTTTCTTTTATGCCCAAAATTATTCGGATATTACGTAAAGATCATGTTCCATGAAGATATTTTGTGAATTTCCTACCATAATTATATCAAAACTTAATTTTTGATTAGTAATATGCATTGCTAAGAACTTCATTTGGACAACTTTAAAGGCAATTTTCTCAATATTTTGCTTTTTTTGCACCCTCAGATTCTAGATTTTCAAATAGTTGTATTTCAGCCAAATATATTCCTATCCTAACAAACAATACATCAATGGAAAGCTTATTTTTTCAGATGATGTATAAATCTCAATTTTAAAAAAATTGACCCTTATGACTGGTTTTGTGGCCCAGGGTCACACATACATATTTAATTTTATGTTATAATTTGTTTTATATTTTTATTTATATCAGAAATAAAATGTGTATATATAAAATTATATAACTATTAATTAACAGGTAAATTATAGATCATATAAAGACACAATCAGTTAATGGATTTACAAGACTGTGGGATGGATAAAAATGTTTTATTCTCACTAATTAATATCTCATGGCCACGACCAATCATGTTCCCACGTGTTGAACCGAACATGTCCCCTCCCGGTCACCGTATACATCACTTTATAATGTAAAAAGATTTCTGTGAGGGTTACGGTTAGAGTTAAAAGTCAATGGATTGAAAAACAAATTTGTGTTTGTGCTCTTGAATGTATGTGCATAATGCTGCGTTTGATCTGTCTCTGCCCCTTGATCAGTGCTCTTTATGCAGGAACAAGGTAATTTGGTTCTCTGCCAAAGGCACCTGCTGCGACCTCGCTCTAACACACAAACACAGACATCAGCAGTTTCGATTTAAGATACGCCAAAGATGCCTATAGAAGTAAATGTGCGTATATGAAAACTAAAGTGTGCTTTTTGGCTTTGTTCTGACATGTTTTTTGTCAGATTTAGATATGCAGATTTGTCTGAGCTGATTGCGTTATCTCAGCGCGGAGCGTGGCGTGTGTAAGCTCCTATCAGCTGGCAGCAGAGACTCTCAGTGCATTATTCATAGCCTGAACTTTCTGTTCTGTCTCCACCCACTCAACGCACCTCTGCATATGAAGCACTCACTCTTTCTCTCTCTCTGCCAGGTGCTGAATATTCATTTGGGATCTCTGAGTGATCTTGAGGGTGTGAGTTAGAGAGAGAGAGAGAGACTCTGCCAGTGTGAAATGTGTTTTGTGCCTGTGTCTGTATTACTGAATTTATGCTGACTGTAATCCATTACAGTTAATTTTTTCATCTTTAATCTAACCTAACCAATTTTATTTTATTTTATTTTATTTTATTTTATTTAAAAAAAATATTAAATTAATGCAAAATTGGATTTATTTTATTTTATCTTATTACAAATAATTATTGCAATTTAAAATATATTTTTAAATTAATATGAAATTAATTGAAAACAATATTTTCTTCAGGCAAGTGACATTCAGAATTTGTTTTAACAAACTTTGCTTTTCTAGTTTTACTTGCACAGTTTGCACAATTACAAATGTACAACTTCTGTCATGCCAATAAAGCACAATAAAACTGAAATTGAAAACAGAAAGAGGAGAATCGTAAATCTAAAATGGAGACAGAACAGCGGGGAAACGAAAAGCATTTCTGATTGAGTCATTCCTGCAATTGTTTGCCAACCAGTTTTGTCGCTAAAACACTTCATTGTCTTTATCTCTGTTTGACAGAACTACGGGCTGGAGACTGAAAACCTGAAAACTCTGTCTCATAAGCTCAATGCCTCTGCCAAAAACCTGCAGAACTTCATCACAGGCCGCAGACGCAGCGGTCATTACGACGGCCGGACGACCCGCAAGCTGCCCAACGATTTCCTCACATCTGTGGTGGACCTCATCGCTGCTGCTAAGAGCCTTCTGGCCTGGCTGGATAGGTTAGTCCTGCTAAGAGCCACATACACACCAAATCAATACACGATTTAATACATACTTAACATAAATAAACACATATTCGATTTAATTGAATTCAAATTCAACCACATTGATGTGTCAAGGTTTTAAAGCCTTACTTGTTGGAGTATAGCCAAATTCAGCGCCCTCTTCCTTAGAAATGGACTCCTCTGAAAAACTTGAAAAGGTTATTTGATATCAAATAAAGATTTAAAGTATGACCTTAAAGGTTAATAGTGGGCTTATTCTGAGCTCCAGAGTCTTGTCATCTTTCGTCGTTGATACTCAGATGAATGCTGTTGTGACGTGAGCAACTGACTGAGATTTCTGGTGACTTGATAGTGATAGATCTACAGCTGCAGCTAACTAGATTAGCTAGGTTATTAAGCGATTAATCTGACGTTTATATATTTGAGTAATTAGATCTTGAACACTACTAAAGTTTGGGGTCATAATATAATATATTCAGCTAAGATGCATTAAATTGATCAAAAGTGACAGTAAAGACATGTAACATTTAATGTTATAAGATTTCTATTTCAAATAAATGCTATTCTTTTGAACTTTATATTCATGAAAAAATCTAGAAAAGAAATGTATACTGTTTTCCACAAATGTATTAAGCAGCACAAATGTTTTTAACATTCATAATAAGTAGAAATGTTTCTTGAGCAGTAAATCAGCATATTAGAATGATTTCTGAAGGATCATGTGACACTGAAGACTGGAGTAATGATGCTGAAAATTCAGCTTTGCATCACAGGAGTAAATGACATTTTAAAATATATTCAAATAGAAAATTGTTATTTTATATTATAAAAATATTTTATAATATTACTGTTTTTTTTATCAAATAAATGCAGCCTTGATGAGCATAAGAGACTATTTTCAAAAACATAAAGTCTTACTGACCAAAACTGTACATTATGAGTTTAAATCTTGGTTTTTATGGATTAGTATGGATTTAAGATGTATTCCTGCATTAGCATCCTTTGTTGTTCCTTCCCGGCCGTTGATTTTGGGCTTAGGTTCAGAGATGCAGCTGTGATTCCTGGAGTGTTATTCCAGGAACAGCAGAGGGTGTTGATCCAGGAACATTTCCTGTTTGTGTAAATCATGTCATGCACGGTCTTCCCTCCAGTCAAGGGATGACACTGAGAATTGGAGTAACACTTTGTGTGGCAGGGTGGGCAGAAATTACAGACTTGGGGTCTCTTGTGTAGTGTGCGCGAGGTCAGCTTTTGTCTGCTCAAATTCAGTCATGTTGATTTGTGTTCCTCCCCTCAGCAATCAGGTACAAGTATGAGTGAAGAGGTCTTATATAACACAGACTCTTTCTCTCTCTGTAACTAAGCTTCTTTCGGTTCAAGGTTTTAACCACGTGGCTTCTGTTCATGTACGGTTGTCTTTAGATTGTGATTTCTTTATAATGTATTGATGAGCAATTTTTCAGAGAGAGTGATATGTAAGGAAAGTGAGAAATTGAACATTTCTGTCCAGCAGTTGTAATGTTTTCTCACAAGCAGATCCACATGGAGTCTGTGTATATTTTAGTGCTGTTTGTGAGGAAAAATCTGTTTTCACTGAAAATTTCACATCCATTGATTCTCTGTCAGTGGATCTCAACCTTTTTGACTCAAAAGCACCCCACTGTCCAACACAATATTTGAAGGCTGTCCATATAATATATTATAAACAGAACTATCTATATATCTATATATCTATCTGTCTATCTTAAAAGGAGCTTGAGTGTCAGTATAGATAGATAAATTAACAGTTATTTTTTTGATTCTAGATGTTTCAAGAACTGTTTGTTCTTCACCAAAAACCACTCACTTTTCTATCATATATTGTACATTATTGCAAGATTTGATGATTTTTCATCAAGATAATGTTGTCTAGCTGGCTACCGTAAAGGTTATTTTGTCGAATTAGCAGAAAATTATTTTATAGACTTGAAAGCATCAGTAAGAACAATCAGTAATGTTTTGCATCATATTCTGTTGTTTTAAATAAAAAAATGTGTGTATAAATTTGTCAAATTGTAGCTGTATAAATTCCAGCTTGTTCAATTTTTTGTAGAGAAAATTTAGCAAAATGTTGTATAGTTAAAAAAGTTAAAAGTGCCATAGAATGGAAAACTGAATTTACCTTGGCATAGTTGAATAATAACAGTTCTGTATATGGACATGGCATACAGTGAGCCTCAAACACCATTGTTTCCTCCTTCTTATGTAAATCTTGTGAATAAAAAAGACCACTGAAAAATAGGCGAATCAGAACATAACACCGACTGTTACGTAACAGTCAGGGTCACTAATAGTTACGCCCCCAACATTTGCATATATCCGCCCATGTTCTAGGCCAGCAGCCAGCCGAACCATCAGAAGTTCTGCAGGTATTGTGAAGAAACAAGCAAGGACAACAGCGAAAATGGCAGATCATGGAAATAGATGTTATGTTCCAGGCTGTGCAGGGGATGTGAAGTGCAGGGATGAGTTGGTGTCTGTATTCAGAAAGGCACGGGAAGCAAATAACGCGTTCTAATAAAATAACGCGAGCCACTAAAGGGACATGGTTAGCTCGTTGCTAGCTGTA
>JAFVLL020036465.1:21514-70254 GCA_021397915.2 Tor tambroides | reverse complement strand
GTGTGTGTGAACACCTCCTCTGACTCGTGGGTAATCTGTTGTGTTATATTATCATAATCATGCTCCTCAGGAAAGAAGAGAGGAAAAGGAAGTGTGTGGTAAAGTGGAGCTCACTGTTCATCATCTCCAGCAGAGAAACGGAAGAATCAGCACCTCACACACAGTCACACATACACACCCTCCCTAACCAATCCACTCTCACGTCCTGCAGAGTCCCGCCCTCTCCCAGACGGGCCTCAGGCAGTGGTGTATAAATACACCTATTACTGATTTACCCTGACACTACCTTACACTGACTCTCCAGCTCTCTGAGGCTCTCTGGACTATGATGCTGACAGCGTCTGCTCTGCTTCTGCTCCTGCTTGGCTGTG
The DNA here is from genome assembly GCA_021397915.2 of Tor tambroides. Classification (NCBI taxonomy): domain Eukaryota; kingdom Metazoa; phylum Chordata; class Actinopteri; order Cypriniformes; family Cyprinidae; genus Tor; species Tor tambroides. The sequence goes on along the minus strand of JAFVLL020036465.1, from coordinate 69,883 downwards.
GCATCGGTGCCGTGCCCAGTGGACTCTGGGAACACCAGGGATCCTCTCGCTGTGTGCCCATCCCAAGCAACATGGCCCTGTGCCAGGGTCTGGGCTACAACACCATGCGGATTCCCAACTTGCTGGGACACGAATCTCCAGCTGAAGCGGTGCAGCAGAGCACCAGCTGGCTGCCGCTCCTCGCCCGAGAGTGCCACCCGCACGCCCGCATCTTCCTGTGCTCGCTCTTCGCTCCTGTGTGCCTTGAGAGGTAAGACTTCCTTATAATAGACTGACTCTCAGGGATCAGTTGTGGCTTGTGTTTAGCATCACATAGCATTTAACTCAGTTAAATGATGCCATTGTCATGCAAATGTGTAGTAATGTGTATGTTAAGTGGAAGTGAAAGTCATCTGCAATGAAATGACAATAGCAAGACAATACCCTTGAGCAAGAATGTGTTTTAAATGATTAATCCTCTTGTTGTGGTCATTGTGATCATGGATAAATTTATTTTTCTAGTTGGTAGTTAATGTTATTGCATTGGACTAAAACTTACTGACTTGGCTCACTCATAGTATAACAATAATTAATTGATAAAATAAAAATAAATATCCCAAAAAAAAATATATATATATAATTATTATTATTTTTTTTTTTTTAGGAATTTTACCTGCCTTATCACACTTGTGTTTCTGGTCAGAAATGACTGTCCTACAAAAAATTGCTTATAAATCTCTCTATTATGCTTTATTATCACCAAATCTTGGATTCAATTTTTTTTGTCAACTTGTTTTCTTTCAATAATTTTTCATGTTTTGTATTTATTTTTTGAAACTGATTGATCATAGGCCTCATTGATCTGAGCTTATGCACCTCAGTTTTTGACTGAATATTGCCAGAATAATCCACAAATACTGCTTTTTTCCCATGTTTTTCACTCAATCTGAGGTGCATAAGCTCAGATCAGTGAGCCTTACAACCAATCATTTTCAAAAATAATTACAAAACCTGTGTTGACTGAAAGTTGACAAAAAAATTGAATCCAACATTTGGTCACAATATAGCAAAATGTGAGATTTACATCCTATTTTTAAAAGGCCAATTTTGATCAGAAACAAAAAACTGTGATTTTCAGCATCTAACAAGGGTAAAATCAGTTAAATTTAATTTAAAAATATAAAATAAAATATATGTATTTAAAAAACGTGGTCTACTGGCAAAAAACCCCCAATTTTTTTGGATTGTTTAAAAAAAAATATATATATATATATATATATATCACACATTTTCTTTTTTTTTTTGCTATTTTGTAATATCTTACTGCAATTGGCCAACAGTGAATATATCTGTCAGGCTGTGGGCTAAGAAACCTCTCATCTTTATGCTACTTTTCTGCATCAAATCATAACAAAGCTCTTAACAGTGAGTGAATTGTAATGTTTCTCTCATGGCTTCGCCTCTGGCCTTTCAGGATCATTTCACCATGCAGGAGTTTGTGTGTGTCGGTACGGGACAGCTGCGCCCCCATCATGAACTGCTACGGTTACCCCTGGCCTAGAATACTACAGTGCGACCAGTTTCCCAAAGATCACCTAATGTGCATCTCCTCAGTTGCACATATGCAAAACGGCACCAGCAATGACGGCCGAGGTAAACAGAGATCATTCTTTTTTTTAACATACATATTTTTTCAAAGCAATGCAGACAGAAACAATGCTGGGTTTTCTCCGTCAAACTGATTTTTGTGGTTGGTTTCAGTGGTGCCGCGTGCGAGCTGCACAGACTGTGAGTTGGAGGAGGCCACGTCATCCAAAGACCTGCTTGACCTCTTCTGTAAAAATGACTTTGGTAAGAAGCTCTACTTTTTGCTCATTCGCAATGCCTTTAAATTGTTAATGCTGAAACTCATTGCTCATTTCTTTTTCTCTCTCTCTGATAGTGGTTAAAGTGCGTCTATCCAAGCTGAACTCCAGTAGTTCTGTCCTGACGATGTTCTCCCTGGGCTCTCGGCTGGAGGTCCTAAAGCACGGCCCGCTGCTGGGAGGGGAAATGAGGAGCCGTCTGACACTGTGGCTGGAGCGGGACGCCACCTGTGTGGGCAACCTGACCCGCGACCATCCCGACGGGGGGACCTTCCTGCTGACGGGCACTGTGACGGGCAAGAGACTGCTGGTCACTAAAGCGTTCAGCTGGGGAAAACGCCAGCGGCACCTCAACCAAGCAGCACGCAAGTGGAAAACCCATCGGTGTAGAGGCTAGTTTCAGAAAACGTACCTCAGAGTGTTCATAATGCTGTAAATAATAGAAGAGCCTTGTACTATATTTTTAAATCTTAGGATATTAAACTTTTTCAAAAGTTTTTTTTTAAACGAGAGTCTGTGTGTCCATTTTCTGTCATAAATTTCAGGGTCACTTTTACATCCGTAATTAATGACTCAAACCCAAACACACAGTTATATAAAACTGAATCTCTACAGATGAAATTGGAAACTCACCAAACAGCAGTGGCTTCAAGCTGAGGGTGCGCATGTTATGGGTCCGGTCAGGAACCAGAGAAACTCTTTGCACATGTCCAACCTGAGCAGAAAAGATATAACATCCACTGGATTACACACACTTAAGTGATGGAATAAAGCTAACATCAACTTTAAAGTCATTAAAAGCACTTTTTTTAAACTTATCAACACATTTTTAACACAATTTATAAACGTGTTTATTTAAATTCTAGATAGTAATACATTGTAGTTGTTAACTAAAATACAACTTTTACCATCAAAATTGTTTCACTCATTTAAATAAAGCTGAAATAATATAAAGTGCAAATATTGAAATCATAAATAGCTCTCTCTCTCTTTTGGATTGCTCCATTTCTAGTCAGGGCTCACAATAATAAATAACTAAAAAAAAAAAAAAAAAATTGAAATGTTGCCTTAGCTACTAAGTGAAATAAAATTAGCCTGTGTTGTAGTACTAAAATTTATAAAACAAAATCTGAAATAAAGTCAAAGCTACATTGATATAGCTTTAGAGTTTTAGCAAAAATAGACTGTAAACCTGATATAGGTTTACCATAAATGTTTCTCGCCTATTAAATAGCCACAGAAGCTAGAATTGTCAAAAACAAACTAAGATGAAAACTGAAAATATAAAAAATAAATGCTAATTTAAAATCTTAATAAATGCTAAAACAGCAATGTCCCCAGTTTGATGCATTTAATGAAAATGTGAACATTTTCTGTCTGAAAAAATGCTTAAAATTGCAAAAAATTAAATTTAATGTTTTAATTTAATTGACTTTAATTTAATGTTTTATTGATTTCTTTCTCTCCAGCCTTATTGTATTAATGTTTTGAATAAAAATGTTTTTCTACACTTAAAATGAAATGAGAGTGGAGGTGGTGATGGGGGATACATTATTAATGATTTTAAACATGCACAGAATTTAAAAATCTCCATGTTTTCTATTAGTATTACAACTCTTAGTGCGGTTGGTTGTAAAAACAGCACTCTTTGTACCTGACATTAATTTACAAAGTTCAGGGCTAAGCTGTACATTGCTATATAATACTTTAATTTGTAACAGACAAATATAGGAATGTTATATAAAAATTTAAGACACCCTGCTCTCTCATATTTATATATTAACAGTGCATGTACCCTAATGCCCTCCAGGCGCGGCAGATGGAAGGAGAGCTCAGGGCTCAGGGTTGGTGAGGATGGGGTTTGGTGGTGCTCAGTAGGCATGGGTCGAGGAGCACTAGCACTCTTCTCCAGGGGTACATCCTGCTCCCCAGACCCCGTGTTATAGTGCACATAAAGCAGCAAAGCTATGATGTTTATTATATAGAGGTGGAAGAAGGCCATGACCACCACGAAGTACGCCCTGGAGCAGACGCTGCTCTTCTGGATGTGGATTCGCTCGCGGCCGCCTGGGTGTCGCAGTGGATGGGGGAAGTGATGGGACTCCCCCTGGAGCCCAGGCAGACGGTCCTCATACTCATCCATCTCCTAAATCACTGCTCCGCCAAGCATTGCCCTGATCCAGCCTCTCACTGGAACAGATCAGCCCAGGTTTACAGCCAGCGGAGGTTACCTGGTTTGACCGCTGCTCACAGACATCACAGCCCCGAGATAACACACGCCTGCACAGCGGCTCAGATGCAGATATGGGCCACTCGTTTATAAAAATGGTCCATCGTGTGAGGTGATAAGGATCAGTGCAGGAATGTCTTCAGATTTAGGACGATGTCAGCTGCTTCATAGCGCTCGTATAATCCAGTGGGCGATCAAATCTGACCAGTCATACACACAACAGATGAATTATACCAATAAAAGCGGGGGAAACGCACGATTTCTTTATAAACGAAGAAGGAAAATAAGAACAACGTTTATATTCGTCTGTCATTTGCCCTACAAAAGCAACGCAAAGCAACCGACGCTAAGCTAAAAACACCGAGTCAAAGGGACATTTCAAAATAAAAGCTGGGCGGTTTGTCTTAGATTATTTATTTTTTGTTGAAAAAATAGCTAGATTTTGCGTCATTTTTATTATATATAAATACTGATAATTACCTACTGTAATTGTTTGTTAAAATACCGATGAGAATATTATTATTAAGACAATTTATTTAAATGGCCTACGTAATAATTACAGTGTGAATATATATATATATATATATATATATATATATATATATATATATATATATATATTCACACTGTAATTATTACGCATTAATTATATTAATTACTTCTTAATTTATATATATATATATATACATATATTCTTAATTACGTTTTAGCCTTAATTACGGAGTACGTTTTACAAGAAAATACCATTTTAAATAGTGCTGTCAAACGATTAATCGCGATTAATCGCATCCAAAATAAAGGTTTTTGTTTACATATGTGTGTGTACTGTGTATATTTATTATGTATAAATAAATACAAACACATACATATATATATATATATATATATATATATATATTTTTTTTTTTTTAAGAAAAATATGTTATATTTATATATTAAATATATTTTTATATAATAAATTATATGAATATAAATATAAACATGTAAATACATGTAAATATTTTCTAAATATATACTGTATGTGTGTGTATTTATATATTTATATACACAGTACACACACATATTACGTAAACAAAAACTAATTTTAAACCATTTTAATTCATTGTGTTACTTCCCATTTCTTTGTAAATATTTGTGGAATTCTTTAGCTATTTCTGAGTGAAAATGATTTCAAGTAAATCCAACATCATTTTTTTTCAGTGTAAGAAATATGTGCATACATACATAATGCATGTTTGTATGCTGCATACAAGTGCAAAAACATAAATAAGCAAAAAGGTAAACATTAGAAAAATAAACAAACGAATAAATGAGCTAAATGAAAATAAATTAAATTAAATTAAATCATAAATGTGATTTTTGTGAATGTGAAAAATAATGAAAATCAATGCATTTATAAATAAATCACTGATAAGCCGAAGAAAGCAAGCTAAATCATCAACATCATCAAAAATAAATACATAAATAAAATCTAATATTCTTTTTGTTTTAAGAATTCTTCACATTTTTTATTACAAGTTAAACAAAAATATTTGAGAAGTGAGTCTAATAAAAAAATGTTAGAGAGTTGGAAGTGAGCCCGAAAACCTTTGTTTGTGGATAAAAATGTATCAAAACATACAAAATGAGATTACTTTATTAATAGACAAACATGCTGAGGAGGAAGCGTGAAGTAAAGTGAAGTAGTCGCTGAGGATTTTGCATTATTTTGCATCGAGGGTTCAAACGGAAGCTATAGAAAAGTCCGGCGACTGGAGGGGCGTGGTCTGAGGCTCCGCCCACCGCGCACCAGTCACACCAGAACACAGTCAAACCCCGGGAGAACATACCAGAAACCCCGATCAGACATACACACAGAGCCGCCAAAGTCATGTAAGTCTGCGCTTTCTGTGGAAAATATCTGTTCTGATGTTTGCGAAATACAGATCGTCAGTGAAATAACACTGAATCATTGTGTAGACTGTGAAGCTTATCGCTAGCCAGCATTAGCTACTTCTGCACGACTCATTCACTCCACTCCTAGTCGTTAAATTATCTGGTAACGTAGTGGAAATATCGGCAGATTTATCAAACACTAAATCTAAGCGCATTACGTTCAGAAATCTGCACTATTAGTTGAAATGTGTGTAATGTAAAAGTACGTTACGCTAGCTCGTTACAGCTAGCCTGTATCAGCTCACCGGTGTTAGCATGTTGCCTCTTTTTGCTACTCAGGTCTGTTCATAAACGCGCAAATCTTTGTAAAAATGTGTTTTTTAGTATCGTCAAACTCGCTCAAAGCGTTGTTAATGTGACGGAGTTTATCGGTTTCGTTTATGGTTGAATGAATCGCGAGATTGAGCGCGCCTCCTGCACGTGCTTCAGGGCCAGAATGAATGAATGAATAAGTTACTATAACACTCACATCCCTTTAAGAAGACAGAAATTATGTCTAAACCTCTCATCAAAAGTCTGTGTTTTTTTTAAAAAAAGGTGTTGTTTTTATTTTTATGGCAGGCATTCCTAGGACTCAGATTGTTATATCAAGAAGTCATGTGATCATTGCTTAAAAAAAGAAGGTTGTGCCCTGATGGTATTTCACATCAGTTCATTAATTTGGTCCTAGGGCCATGGACAGTATGAGGATTAAGTTTATTATGAGGATGGAATTTAATACATTTCTTCATTAAAATTCCACTGTTGTGAAGTGTTTACTGGTTTCAGGGTGAAATGGTGAGTCACTCAGTGCAGCAGGGGGAATTTGATACACCATCTTTTAGTAAAGGAGCAGGAACAGAGGCAGCAGGTTGAAGTGGTGGTGTCTCACAGATGTCCATGCCACCTGCTCTTTACACACTTTATTATTTGTTGAGTGAATTGAGTTTTCTTTGCCTTACCTACTAGTAGTGTTTGTGGAGAACTTGTTTGACACCTAATATTTAAATTAGTGGTTGACTTAAGGATTTTATTGGACAATGCTGATACTAGAGAGCAAGGTGAACAGTGTAGTTTTTACTGATAAAAAAAATATTTTGCCAAGAATATAAATGGTAACCATATGGAACAGATTAATGGAAAGATTAGGCCTATTAATAAAGTATTTGTAATCTGTAAAGGTTTTAAAGTCTCTTATGCTCACCAAAGCCATTTCTGGGACATTTATTAGATCAAAAATACAATTAAAACGCTATTTTGCAAGACAAAATGTCTACCAAATTAATTTCCGATAACTTTATAGAAAGAAATATTTATACAAAAATGTAAATCTATGTCAGTGGCATTCAAATTTTGCAAGTCAGTAAGTCTCTCACCAAGGATGCATTTATTTGATGATAAAATATGGGGGGAAAAACAGTGAAATAATTATAATTTGAAATAACTATTTTCTATTGTAAAATATATATATAAAAAAAAAGTCTTCAGTGTCACATGATCCTTCAGAAATCAGTCTAATATTCTGATTTGCTGCTCAAGAAACATTTCTCATCAATGATAAACAGTTGTGCTGCTTCATTTTTTTGTGGAAACCATGATAGATTTTATTCTTCAGGATTCTTTGATGAATAGAAAGTTCGAAAGAACAGCATTTGTTTGAAATATAATTTTTTTTTAACATTATAAATGTCTTTGCTGGCACTTTTGATCATTTTAATGTGTTATTGCTAAAGAAAATTATTAATTCTTATAAAAAAAACTTACCTCTCACTACAGTGTAGTGATCGCAAATAAGAGATGCTCTAAATTGCAACTTAAATTAACACAATATTTGTTTAGATATATGGGAAAAGCATGTTTGTCTGTTGACAAGATCTATTTTATAACCTTAAATGATCAAATATCAGCTGACTGGTCAACATATTTTATCCAGTTTTTCAGTGATCCTATTTAAATTATTATAGATAAAAGTTATCTGTAAATTATCCTATGCTTTTTAGCTTTAATTCAAATACAAATTTCCCTTATCAGGCATCCAGCAGCTGCTAAGTGGTACGACAGACGGGACTTTGTCTTCATTGAGTTTTTGGTGGAGGACAGCAAGGATGTGAATGTAAATTTTGAAAAGTCCAAATTTGGTTTCAGGTAACTTTAATCATCTATGTAAAACACAAAAGGCTTTTTATTGTCGTTTCCTTAGATTGTATGCTGTAGCATGTTGTGGCTCAGCTAATGCTGTCTTCTGCTCTCTTTCAGCTGTCTCAGTGGGACGGATAACATGAAGTACTCAAATGAAATTGACCTTTTTGAATCCATCGATCAAGATGTGAGTTTAGCGCACAGTTGAGGGATCCCGTTTCAGATTACCCCCACTGGGATGCACATCTCAAGATGAGCACATTTTGTGTAATGTTTTACTTTCTATTCTCAGGGATCCAAACACAGGCGTACAGACCGGTCGATCTTGTGCTGTTTACGGAAAGCGGTGTCAGGGAAATCTTGGCCCAGGTTAACAAAAGACAAAGCAAAGGCAAGTTTTGTTCCCTATTTATTGTCACTGCAGTATTTACAATTATCACTGTCATTACTTGATTAAGGACTGTGTCAGATATCTTGACAGTTTGAGTTCAAACTGTATTAAAAGTGTTGGTTTTAACAATTATCTTGAAAAAAAAATGTACCCCCAAAACTGGAAATATGCCTCTAGATAAGTGCATTAATCCAAATGCTTCTAACTATGCAAGTGCAAGTTTGTGCATTATTGTTGCAAAAGTCCACACTGCATTCTCAGTGCTGCCACAAGAGGCGCTATAGTATAAATTTTGTCTTCCATGGCCGCTTTCTTGAGAGAATCTTGTTGAGCAAGTCTAATAGTAACACACATGTGTTTGCATATTTTTCTGGGTTTTAAAATTAAATGGTAAACCTAGCAGTAGTTTGTGGCATCGTAAGTTGTTTGGCAGTGTATCTAGTTAACTGTTAGTTTTTCCATTTAACCTGTTGTATAAAATAATTCTCAGCTTATCGTATCAGCCAGTGCATCTGTACTTGCATTGTTGACTGATCAAACTTGATATACGTGTATTTTGTTTGTCTCACTTGAATTTTGTCTACAGCTCAACTGGCTTAGTGTTGACTTCAACAACTGGAAAGACTGGGAGGATGATTCAGATGAAGATTTGGCCAACTATGATCGCTTTTCAGAGGTTAGTACTTTTTTAGTTTATAAAATAACTATAATTCACCCTCCCGGCAGTATTGCCTATTATTATGGTTATTTTGTGATGAGTATGAGTCTGTAATTTAATGTGGTGTACTGACTTGCTTTTGTTGGTTTTTAGATGATGGGCAACATGGGAGGAGAAGATGATTTACCAGACCTAGATGGAGCAGATGATGTAAGATTTAATAGTTTCTTCATATGTATAATAAAGTTTAGTTTAATAGGATAGTTCATCCAAATCTTTCACTCAGCCTCATGTCATTTCCAACCCAACATGTTTTTTTCTTTTTCATACAATTAAGGTGGTCCAATGTTTTTGTTTTGATTTATATTATGTTATTTTGAAAAAAAAAATGTCCATACTGTGGTCCAAAACAACATTGCATGGACAAAAAACATTCTTTATAATATCATCTTTTCTGTTCCACTGAGGAAAAAAAAATCATGCAGGTGTGGAATGACATGAGGGTGAGAGAACTTTCAGCTGAAGCTAATGACGTGTAAAACCACTTATTTTTAATTAACTAGTTGTTTTACTAGTTGGGTTGTCTGAATGATCACTTTGAGGTATCCCAGTATAATTAGGTTCATTTAGGGTGGGTCACGTCCAATCAGATGAATTTCTTGTGAGGGGTGGAGCGTAACAGAACGGAACAGAACACAGAAGTCTCAACATGCTTTTGACAGGAGATATTTTTAACTTGAAAGGGGATGAATTTAGAAACAAGTATGTACTGTGCTGACACTCTAAAATGCTGACATCAGGCTAAAACAGCTGCTTCTCTAAACTGATCCTCTTCAAAGCACAGTAAATAGTAAAACAAAAAGTATCTAGATAAACAAAACCGTATCACTAATTGCCTATAGTGACTCATTCCTGTCTTAAAACATGTAACGTCATTTTCCTGCTATTTAATGACTCGCTGTTGATTTTATTTTTTCAGGAATCGGCTGATAGTGATGATGAAAGTATGTTTTCCTCTTTTTCTAGCTTGTATGTTCAGAGCCATTACTGTTTTAAAGGGATGGTTCAACCCAAAAATGCCTTTACATCCTTTACTTTTAATATTCTCTCAAAATTGTTGGCCATCCATTGAAATCATTTAATCAATTGTCTATGAAATCAACATTTTCAAGCCAAAAAGTACTTGCAGACAGTAAACAATCCATATGAATTAAGGGGTTTGAAGTCTTTTAAAGAAACACAATCAGTTTTTATGATGAATGTCTAATATAACACTGATCAACACATATGCAAAGAGCACTTTAAATACAGTAAACAGAAACTCAGCTGTGCTTGCTTGATGCTTGAGAACAAACCTCACTGGTTCTTGCATGTCAAACAAGCATGTTTAGATGCACGATTCATGTAGATTAATTTTACGATGTCTTTATGTATTTTTTGAAGCTTAAATATTGCTTACAATAGATGGACACAAAAAGTGAAGTTTTTGTTTTTACTTGCGTTTTGAAGATGCACAAAAATCTCATGGTTTTGAAAAGTAAATGATGACAGAATTTCCATTTTTGGGTGAACTGTCCCTTTAAGTGTTTTTGTATTATCCTGACTCGTTATGCTGAAACAATATTGAAAATGATTTACTCTCCTCCTTGATTTTCCAAAGTTGTGTGACTGTTTCCGTTTGAATACAGAGGTGAATTTATGAATAATTTATAATGTCCTGGCAAGCTCCAAAAAGAAACAAAAGCACTATTGAAAGCTTAAACTCTGGTCCTCATGCATTGTAACCGCAAGAAAAGCAACCAGTGCATAATAGATTTTCTCCATTTGTGTTTTACTGAAGAAACTTATACAAGCTGGAACAACAAAAGATAGTAAAATTACGACAGATTTTTATACTTGTTAACATATTGGTGTTTTTCTCCAGAAATGCCAGATCTGGAATAAGCGTCTGGCACGTTGTGGACAGACAGAGGAGGAGAGGGGGATAACATAATGAAAAGAGGAAGCTGATTCAAGATGATGAAGCAAAGCTGGATTCAGTGAGACCGTTGAGTTCATAAGCATCACCTCTGTCTCAGTGCCTGCACTCCAGAAGATCGTCATAAACCTCTGATGGGAGTTATTATGCATATTGTTGTACAGAGCTTCGTTGCCCCTCTCCTTATGACCAGTCCTGGCTTTTTTTTGTTTTGTTTTAATCTGTACTAAAAACATGTATACTTAAACTGTTTGGAAAAACTACACTGTATTCGTATTTTTTCAACCGAAAAGCAATAGATGTGATGGAAAGTTTCTTTTTTTATTGTAAGGCATTGAAATTAAAATGAAAAGTGAAACTTTGCAGAGGTGGGGAGAGTTTGTGGCTTGCAAATCTTGTGATTAAAGCATAAAAATGATTATGGATTTTGGAAACTGTAAGTTCCAGTTATTAGACATAAGACTCACTGCCCTAATATACAGTACTTCTTTTCATATGTCTCTTGAGGTGGCACCAGATTTGTTGGATGTTGATTTTTTCTGACTCTCCAAAATGATCAGTAATGGTATTGGACCATTAATGTCTTTCATATTGTGGCTGCAGTATGATATATGATGTCTTCTAATGTAAAAGATGGGAAAACAGAAAGGTATTGTATGTTTCCAATCAAATCTAAAACAAAAAGACCAAATAAGTTTGCACTATCAAAATTAGGTGCTAGACAGGGCTATGTTTGTGCATATTGCTGGTTGACTCCTATCAATGTTTTCAAAAGAAAAAAGCTTTGATTTTGTCTACATATTTCTAATAAACTACTCAATGCTTACCTTTTCATTTATTCTGCTGAACAGTTAAATTTACAGTTCATCCAATAATGAAAACAGCCAGCATTTACCATAGTTTCAACCCAAACTTGAAAAAAAAAATACAATGAAAGTCAAGGGGGTCCACTGTTGTTTTTCAAAATATATTTTGCATTTCATAGAAAAAAGTACATTATACAGGTTTGAAATGATTTGAGGGTGATAGATGATGACACAAGTTCAATTTTAGGTGAATTGTCCAAGATGTAAATGAGTTTGTTTCTTCATTGATTTGTAGAAATTTATTATTACATCACTTGCTCACCAATGGATCCTCTGCAGTGAATGGGTGCCGTCAGAATGAGAGTCATAAAAACATCATGATAATCCACAACAGGACTGCAGAGGATCCATTGGTGAGCAAGTGATGTAATGACACATATTTCTCCAAATCTGTTCACATGGACAAACAAACTCATCTACATCTTGGATGGCCTAAAAATGAGTATGTTTTCAGCAAATTTTCATATTTGAGGTGAAATATTCCTTTAACAGATACAACTTTAGATGTTAGTATTAGTAAATGTTGAATTGAGCATTAACTATGATTAATAAATGCTTTAGGAGTATTTTTCATGTTAACTAATCTTATTGAACCTTTTTGTAAAGGCTCCTCCCTCAGCCAACCTGGATTCAGTAACTTATTCAAGGGAATAAAGGTGATGGGATATCTGCGCAAGCATGAGGTACATTTGTTGTTTTTACCTGCCAATTCCGTATCTCCAGAGGCGTATTTAAGAAGCATCTACAACTCGCGCTTTCATGCATCATTTCGCCGCGAAGTCAAGAAGGAGGTGCTAAAATGATGATGGGTTCATAACGACGCGCGCCATGCATGCGGACACCTCTCACTTCACACCAACCCTTAGCAGGGTGTAGCCTATCTATCATTTTCTGCCATGTTAATTAAGCATAAATGCGGTAAATGCCTATATGCCATGAATGCCTATTTAAAAAGGGGATATTCTGGATAAATGCAGTCTTTTACACACATTATGTAGCTATTATTGGATGAATGGCATGGCCTCTACCTATCAGTAGCGGACCATCACTTCCTACAGCCGCATTGTGGCTCCGCATCCATTCCTCTCCAGTGACTTCAGACCGAGCATCTCCGCGCTGGGCCCTAACGCCTGACAACTTTCTGTTCCGCTCCATTCACACATCAAGTCTTCCCCTCAGCAGCAGCAACATATCTCCGTATTGAAAGGGAATCAATAATGACAATTCGTTCATAATTTTATATTATTAAAGGAGTTTGTTTGTTGCAACCGGCCCTGCTTTTTCATTCAATTTTTATTTTCATTCAAAAATAAAATAAAACATTTTAGCCGTCGCGAGAGTTTTTTGGCACACGTCAGCATGACATCAGAACAAGGCGGACGTAACTCGGACACTTTTTATTTATTTATTTTAAAATATGTTGTTATTTATTTATTTATTTATTTATTTTTCTCGCGACGGCGAGGCGGCTGTGTCGGTTTGTGCAGTCGCACGCAGTTTCTCTCCACTGACTGCGCTGATCAAAACTTTGATCAAAAGCATGATGGGAAACGACTTGCTGACGACACAGCTCATTGGTTCATACAACCGTGATGCTGCGTTCTCTGCTAAAATGTTTTTTTTTTTTTTTTTTTAAATCTGATTTCATGTGATTGTGTATTTAAATTATGCTTGAATATTCCCAAACACTATGACAGTGCGATCTCTGTGTGAGATATGTGATTGTTGTCATATTTCTATAAAAATCTAAAGTACATGTTTGTATTAAAGTAGAAATGGATGATAAATAATAATAATAATAATAATAATAAACTTTATTTTCTATAGCGCCTTTAAATGAAGATCTCAAAGCGCTTTACAACAACAAATAAAACCATACACAATAAAAAAGAAATAAAATAAGCAAAATGAAAAAATACAATCAAAACACTACAAATAAAACAATATAAAAATAATACAAATGTTTAATTAAAAGCTACCCTAAAAAAATGAGTTTTAAGGCGAGATTTAAAAGTGCTAAGAGTTTTAGCTTGCCTTATCTCAATCGGTAAAGAATTCCACAGTTTTGGAGCTAATGAAGAAAAAGCCCTATCGCCCATCAATCTTAAACGGGTTAAAGGAACAGTTAGAAGACCAGTTTCAGATGAGCGAAGGTCACGTGTTGGAGTATAAGGAATTAAAAGCTCAGACAAATATTGAGGTGCCAACCCATGTAAGCCTTGTAAGTAAGCATCAAAGTAAGTAAGCATCATTTACGCCTTCCTTTCGTATGGGATTAAATAGCAAGCACTTTGAGTGTCTTGTTCATCATATTCATATTCATATAAAAGCAACAGAACTGAAATTATATCACATTTATCAGCAGCACAGCACATGAGTGAGAATAATGCGATATCCGCCTTTGATCTCGTAGCTATCTGTTCCACTTCGAGAGGTCAGAACTGTCCGTCTTGACCGCGCTTATTTCACTCCTCCCCTCACTGCAGCCGCCTGCTCTCACCTACACTTCAGGCGAGGCGAGCATCTCAAACAAGCCTGATAGCTGTAATTGCTACTGAGCCGCGTAATGCGTTTTCTTTAACCGATTTCTGAGGGAAACAGCGTGAAACTAGCAGCGTTCGTTCATATTCTACATCTGCCCAGCTGTCGATATAGTTAGCATAATCATCAGTAAAGTGTGTAAGGATCTGAGGTCTTATATCACTGTATTAGTTCACTGAGGCACGTTACTGCGTTGTTGGGGAATCCTGGAGTGTGACGTATGAGGGAACCCCAGTATTACAGCACAGCGTCACACTGACCACAGTACAAAGTACAGGAAACTAAGCAACCGAAAGCAATATATGTCTTCCTCGGATGTAATGTTAGTTCTGTACTTCAGCGTTGGGTAAAAGAGCATTATAATCTCCTTTGTGGTAGAAAGCTGCCCATGTACAGAGCAGCAAAGCTGTTGAATTAAACATACGCACAATCAAGCGTTTCCACATGTTTATACTGGCCACGATAATCAAAACTTCTACTTAGCTTGCTCCATTTCTGCAAATCAGTTTTTGTAAATGAATGACTTGATCTACATATGGCCTTCATCAACAGCCGCTTGCGCCACCTGCTGGTGAGCGGCTGACATCAGCTGGAGATCATGCATCGGTGCTCTACTGCTATTCCTGCGGTTCCCGGATGTGCACCGCTGAATTTTTAACCACTGAATTTGTAGCAGCGAATTTGGAAAGTGAAATAAAATGACCGAAATTTGCCTGTCGAATATTATACATCGTATTTTAAAACAGATTGAATATTTTGTGAATTCTGGAAGGTGAATATGAATTATTGAATTTTTAATTATGAAAATGTGTGTGAAATATTTTGAATTGAAATATTCACAGCTTAAATAAACAACTATGTTATATTTCAGGACCTAAAAATGCAAGCTCTGGAAATACAAGGCGTTAAAATGCAAGCACTGTTAATTGCAATGCATCTTTTTTTCGATTTGTGGAATTCAGCATGCTTTATGTTTCAAAAACTAAAGTCATTATTCTGCTTCCATAGGTAGTGTTTTCTGACACTTAAACATGAAAATGTTTTATAGTTGCATTTATATTGCATGCAATTAATTGAACTTAAGAGTGTTTTTTGACCCATTTAAGTAGGACATCTTTATAATTTTAATACATCTTTGTAATTTCATAATTAAATTTAAGTACCTCTTTGTAATTTCATAATTACTTTTATTGTGTTTGAAAACATGGTTAAAGTGTATGGCTGAATGTACTGACAAGCATTTATAATAAAATACACTTTTCATTTCTATTGAAACTTCTATGTCATATAGGCCTATTTAAATATATTTATAATTACACATTTGTAGCAGAAATTTCAATTTGGTATTTAAAACATCCATCCATCCGTTCTCCAAACTGCTTCCCTTCTGTAGGGTCGTTGGTGTTTTAAAATACATTGACATTAAATGTAAAGTCAAATAACACTACAGTTAAAATAATAATCAAGTAGCCTGCTTCTCTGAAGCATGACAAAAGATTACCTAAAACAGTGATCTGAAATGTAAACCTTTCAATTTGCCATTATTGCAAATGACACTAAAAATGTATTTAAGTGTTAAGAAATAGTCATGAAAATGAATTCTCTTTATGCACACTTAAGTGGCCTTCAGTAATATTAAATGTGACTCTGAACCACAAAACCAGTCTTAAGTCGCTGGGGTATATTTGTAGCAATAGCCAAAAATACATTGTATGGGTCAAAATTATCAATTTTTCTTTTATGCCAAAAATCATTAGGATATTAAGTAAAGATCATGTTTTGTAAATTTCCTATATCAAAGCCTAATTTTTGATTAGTAATATGCATGGCTAAGAACTTCATCTGGACAACTTTAAAGGCGATTTTCTCAATAATTGGATTTTTTTGCACCCTCAGATTCAAGATTTTCAAATAGTTGTATATCGGCCAAATATTGTCCTTTCATAACAAACCATACATCAATGGAAAGCTTATTGACCCTTATTTATGACTGGTTTTATGGTCCAGGGTCACATATCGGGCTTCAGTAATATTAGATTATCTGTGCACATTCATGACAGTCGTGTTCACAGGGGTATCGTGGTCTAAGCACACAGACTGGTTCGTGTCAGAGGGCAGCGGTCTCCTCTTCTTCTCCGCCGCGGTCTGCAGCGCATCCAGCCGGTGTTAAGACCCAGAGGCGCGCGGTCCTTCAGCCGTCATTCACTTCCTCTTTCGGCTCGCTCTCTTTCTCTCCTCTGTGATCATGGCTGCGCTCAAACATTACCAGCCATGTTTGCAAATCTGAAACCCAAAGGTTAGCGATTTACCCGTTTATTATTTACTTCGCTTACACCCTCTTCATCCACACTGGTCCTTTGCCGGGGGCATACTCTCTGTCTCCTGTGCGATCGGCAGATATCAAGGTTGGGCAGTTTTATTATCATTATACGGGGAAACTTTTGAGAGTGTGTTGTGTGGGTGATGATGCTGCCTCATTTTCTCTTGGCGTATATCTGGAAAATAACCCAATTATTCAACGAAAGATGACCTTCTGAGACGAGCCGATTAACGTCTGTTTTTAACATCGCATTTTTAGAGGCGAGCTTTAAAAACACAATAAGCTAACCCCTAGTGTCTTACAGCTCACAAAC
This sequence comes from Tor tambroides, assembly GCA_021397915.2. Classification (NCBI taxonomy): domain Eukaryota; kingdom Metazoa; phylum Chordata; class Actinopteri; order Cypriniformes; family Cyprinidae; genus Tor; species Tor tambroides. The sequence continues at coordinate 52,689 of JAFVLL020036465.1, read as the reverse complement.
CCTCTAGTATTTATATAATCAGCCCGTTTTATCTGTACGTTTAGCGTCTTTAATTATTTAAATAACGCACAAACCCGTGGTTATGTAAATAAGAGCTGCTGTTTACGTTTACACCACTTTCGTCGATGATTAAACACTATTAAATTAATTTCGAGCCCAATTTCATTCATACTCCAAAATATTGAATTAACATTAATGCTAATCTGCGAATATTGTCTCATAAACGCTCGCGATGCGGGAACGCAGGCCTCATTTTGTCACGGCTTCGCCGCTGATATAAACCAAGCACTTTAATCAAACTTCATATCAAAATATCATTTTTTAAGTGTCTGTATATGCCTAGGCTGTCATTATGTACATCTCTAAAACGTCCTCCCATTATCTTTATTTCTGGTCATATGTGTTAATACATAATTAGTATATTATCTTAAAGCGGTGTCTTTTTTTGTTTTCGTTTTTGTGTTGGTTGTTTGGCCGCATTTCGTTTCTTTTTCTTCGTTTTATGGGTTAATTTATGATAGCAGAAGAGTGAAATTATATTAAAGAGAACGAAGAAACCGAGTTAGAGCAGATATGAGCTGGTTTACCTTGAGTTGTGGTGTTTTAGTGTTGGAGAAGTTTTATCAAATGTGTGTATATATAATTATATTTGTGTATGTGTGTGTGTGTGTGATGAGATCCAGAAGCAGCGCATGGTCATGTGCAGCGGTTAGCCTCCATGCTAACCGATTCCCACATCTCTCTCTTTTCTTTATTCACATTTCCCTTATAATATGTAATTAAACATCACTCTTTCTTCGCATGTGTTGGGTTTTTAGTGGCGTTATGTCGGCCGCACGGCCTTTCTGAATGAAATCGTACAGTTTTGAGTTGGATGTTTACTGTTAGCCGTGTGGCTAATGATGGACGCATAAAATAATTAGCGCCGCCGGATTTGATCTAAATGCATAAATCTACATGAGGTCGTTTTAATTAGATTTTCTAAAAATGTCTAGGACTGACTTCTTGTTATGTTTCAGTTGTAATCGTTGAGTTTGAGGCTGGCGTTCAGCATGAGATATGAGTGTGAGATGTGTGTTATTTAACGCGATTGCTCGGGCATCTCATCGGCTTTATCTGCGACATTTTATGTTGAGATGTGAAGAGCAATGTTTGTGATGTCCGCCACAGCAGTGTTCACTGGCTGCGTCTCAAAACCTCGCACACCGGCTACCTGCACAGCATTTTTGGGCGTCATTCCTGCGTTCGGAACGTTCGGTGTGTCCACAAAGATGCCGAAAATCCAATTAGAACGTTATGAACGCGCCAATAATTCTGATAATGCCGTATAGTTAGGCAGATCGCTAGGTTTTGAGACGCAGCCACTGTCTTTAGCACTGTGGTTCATAAACGTTAAACGCTGTGTACTTAGGTTGGGTGAGAGTCTGCAGGTTTTAGTACGGAAAGATGAGAAGGATCTGCCTATTGTTTAAAATAGTAATTGTGGTATTAGTAAAGAGTTGAAATGTGAGTCCGGTTATTTGGAATAATTTTTTCCATAACTCTGTGAGTTTAACTTTTTTTTATTTTACACATATTTACACAAAAATGGGTTGTCCACTGATCCACTTTTTTTGTCCATTTTTTTATTTTTATTTTTTGGTAAAGCTGTATTTTTAATGGTTTGACAGCTGAATGCCAGACACCAAGGTAAACAAAAGCACAACCTATTGAGTTGTTCAAACTGCATTGACCTAGCAACACCAAGGTTATAGGTTTGATTCCCAGGGAATAACTGAAATGATGTAAGTTGTTTCTTATAAAACTGTCTGCCAAAAGTATGTATGTGTGTGTGTGTGTGTGTGTGTATATGTGTGTGTATATATATATATATATATATATATATATATATATATAAAGTAACATTCTGTTCCTCAAAGCCTCGTTTTCATCCATGTCAAAATTACGTGTACTGTTTATCGTGACTAATGCTTATAATGACATTAAAGTTTTAAAGTAGGTTTCTTGAATATCCCACACCCTGTCTGTCATTGTTGGATAAATGGAAAGTCCCACCCTAAACTTACTCAAATAGTTGAGCCAGTATTGCTGTTTCAGATTTTTTTTTGTTGAAAATCACAGAATGTGTCAGAAATCACATACTCTAGTAGGCACTACAGTTGATGAGGAACAAACTTTGCAACTGATTTAAAAAGTATGTTGTAATATGAATGTAATCCAGGCGTACTCCTTGTGTCATGTTGGCTTTGTCATGTGACCTATGGCATCAGTTGCATTGCTTCACTGCCATTCATAATCCTCTCCTATGGCCTTTGTGGGATAGTAAAGTGTGCTTTGGATGCGTACTTCAGAATCTCATCTGAAGTAGTTGCTCATCTGGGTGCTTTTTGCCTAGTTTTATTGAACACTATGAATTTGGACATAAGGTGCATTCCAGTTTGTGTCCTTATGCACCATTTTGTGCCATTTTTTAATATAAATGGTGTGATTATTGTGTTCACATTGAAAATTTCAATAATAAAGTGCACTTCAAATGTCTGGATGTGCTTTTAATTAACTGAAAAAACAAAGTGTGGGATGGACACTTCATGCATTCAGACTCTGATGCTGGACAAGATGACCTTATAAAATTTGTATTGTTTATAGTGTATCATTTGGGTCACAACAATACTGATTTTACATACTGTTTAGTAGGCATATTTAGATACAGGGATAGTGTTTACACTTTTCAGGGAAGTCAGATGACAGTTGTCATATTTACAGTTGTCTGTGCATGAGAACATGGCATAAGTGAAAGTATCTTAATACTAAAAATATGCCTCGTATCATCTTTCAATTGTTTTTTTTTTGTTTTTTTCTTCCGCCAGATGGAAGCAAATAACCATTTCAACTACGGGCCTCACTCTTCTGTATCAGCTAACTCAGGACTGAAGCATTCCTCAGGAGATTCTCTCTATACTAACGGGTCCTCCATGAGCTTCCCCCAGCAAGGGAAAAGTGAGTCTCTGTCTTGTATTTGCATTTTATTTTATTTTTTATCCATACATGTAGTCTATAAATCCATAAACGTGGTGGATTTTAAGCCCTTAAAGGGATAGTTCACCCAAAAATGAAAATTCTGTCATTAATTACTCACTCTCATGTCGTTCCAAACCTGTAAGATCTCCATTCATCTTCGGAACACAAATTAAGATATTTTTGATGAAATCCGCGAGCTCTCTGACCCTCCATAGACAGCAATGCAACTGACACGTTCAAAGCCCAGAAAGGTACATCGTTAAAATTATAGGTTAAAGTGTTATTTTTGTTTTCTTTGCGCACAAAAAGTATTCTCGTAGCTCCAAAATTTATGGTTGAACCGCTGATATCAAATGGACTGTTTTAACAATGTCCTTACTACCTTTCTGGACCTTGATCGTGGTAGGATCCCTGCTGTCTATGGAGGGACAGAAAGCTCTCGGATTTCATCAGAAATATCTTAATTTGTGTTCCGAAGATGAACAGAGGTCTTACGGGTTTGGAACAACATGAGGGTAATTAATGACAGAATTTTCATTTGTGGGTGAACTGTCCATTTAATGCTCTGTTTTTAACTGATGCTGTTCGTCGCACAGATCTGAATGGCGAAATGAATGTGAACGGCATCACTACTGCAGGTGGGAGCAGCCAGCCAGGCGCCCACCCTCCCTCTTCCTCTTATCCTCATATGAGCAACCATCACCTCCCAGGCAGCATGGGGTTTGAGTATCTGTGGGGCCAGTCCCAGTACAACCCGGCGATGGGGCCCGTCCCGCCCCACGGGTTGCACCAGAAACCGGGCTCCCAGGGTGGGATACAACCACAGCAGCCTCAGCACCACTTCCAGGGCCATGGACCGTACCAAGTCAACGGCAGTATGGGACCGTCCCGGCAACCTCCGGGCACTGGGCTGCAGTTTTGGGGAAGGGGAAATCCTGGGCAGCAGCAGACGCAGGGGGGATCTTCGATGCCCATGGGATATAACTCTCACGGCATGTTTGGGACGTATCCCAACCAGGGGATCCCAGCGTCTCAGCATCACCAGCAGCCTCCGGCCTTGCAGCACCAGTCTACGGCACATCATCTCCAACACCATTCACACCACCACCCACCTCAACACCAGCAGCAACAACAACAACAACAGCAGCAGCAGCAGCATTATGGTGTGATGCCTAATGGAATGCCGTATTACCAGCATCCATCGCACCAGTCCCAACCGCAGGCCCAAACTCAGTCTCAAGCGCAGACTCAGATGATACCACCTGCTGCACAGAGCTTTACGCCTCCACGAGGAAGCCCTCAGCACCATCACGTGGCCAGTGGAGGAGGCAGAAGCAGTCCCCATCACGTTCCGGTCCCAATGAGGTCCCCTTCTGCTGTGCCTGATAGCGGTTCGCCTAAGAGCAGAGAGATACAAGGTGAGCTACTGCCACAAACAGGCCTCAGAGTGTTGGAAACAGGGTTGTTATGGTTTAGAATTTATGTAGTTTTTAATTTGTAATTTCAGTTTAGGTTTTATTTTTAATTAGTGCTGTCAAACGATTAATCGCATCCAAAATAAAAAAATTTGTTGACATAATATATGTATGTGTACTGTTTATGTATATATAAATACACACACATTAAGTAAATATTTTCAAAATACATACATGTATATATTTATATTATTATATTTTGTATTCTATATAAATATATTTTATATATATAATCAGAATATATTTCTTAAATATTCATGCATGTGTTTTATATAAACATAATAAATATACACAGTACACACTCATATATTATGTAAACAAAAACTTTATTTTGGATGTGATTGATCATTTGACAGAACTATTTTTAATACTCTCATTTGTAATTTTTAATTTATTATTTATTTATTTAATTATTTTGCATTAGTTAGTATTGTAGGGCTGCCAAAGTTAAAGTGCTAAATATTTAACAACATCAGGTTTCTCATCGCAGTCTAGTGTTATTACTGTTAGGGTTGCACAATTAATCAAATTTCTAATCGTGATTACAATTATGGATGCCACAATTACGTAATCATTCAAAGGTGCAATTAAAAAATAAATAAAAAATGATAAAGTCCACTTACATTATTCGGTGTGCTTAAGATGTGTTTAGTTAGATTCAAGACTTAATGCTATAGAAAAGTGATAAACGTTTTTCAGTAAGTGTGTTTTCAGCTTGTTTATTTTCATATAAAAATATAGCATGCAGTTGCTTCAAACAATGGTATAAAGCTACTCAAAACATCATTCAATTTAAATTGTGATAATCGTAATTAATAATCGCAATTACAATTTAAAGTGAATAATCGACAATTATGATTTATGTCACAATCGTGCAGCCCTAATTGCTATTGAGTAGCATTTTAATGTTTAATAGAGTTGGATTGTAAAGTTGTAAAAAAAAATGAAATTTGAAATTTTCTCGTTAAATGGTACGTAACTTCCCTCTAGCGGTTAATGAATAAAACACTGTTTTGGTTGTGCTTTGCCTTCTACTGTAGTGATTTAGGCTAAGGCAAAAACACAGTTTGAATGGTGGATTTATCATGTACTCACTTATTTATTTTTTGATAATTAAACAAAAAATTACACTGTTTATCAGTTTTTTTGTTAACTATAAAACATTGGTTTTAAGTGGTGGCACTCCTGCCCAATTCTCACTTTTTTCCCCTCTTAAATTAAGCCTTAGTAAAGATCTATGCATAGCTAGTACATTGTCTTAAATTAATAAACCATTTTGGTATGTTGCACATTTGACCAGCTGCATAGTCAGTTTGTTTTATGATGTCTGTAGCATTTCAAAACAAGATTGTCTCACTTGTTTGCAGATAGCTTTGTGGAAACAATATATAATCTTTGGCATTCATACTGTAAGTAATACGATTACAAGAACGGCAGCGTGTTTTATCATGCATGTTCTGATTTCCTGTACTTAGGTGGTGCAATGCACTTCCTGAATGGCTTTTAATATCACCAACGCTAGTATTCTGTCCTCTGACAAAAGTAACTTTAGGCCAGTCAGACGTGTTTTCACTAATGGTAGTTGACTTTTTGGATTAGGAAGTGATTCAAACTGAGAAATAGTCCGTAAACAGGTGATATCTTGCCCCAGTTCTCTTATCCACCCACATTTTCCCTCATTCATCAGACAGTGGAAAACTGCACGCAGCCTAGATGCAATAAAGCAATCAACAACACTGTGCTTTTCATTGAAGATCAAAATGCATTGTCTGTGTCTTAATATTTTTTTTGCTCTGCTTTGACCTTATTCACGCTGTTTAAATTGCTCAGAGGAGCACGAGACAGTAACCATCAGAGGCTTTATTGTAGATTCCACATTGATGCATATGTTGATTTTTGGCCTGTACACTCATTCATTATACACAGCTTATATTTCATTACAGAGATAGTGAGTGTAAAGGAGTGAATTCGGTGCACATGCTATTGCACAACCCAAGTCGGGTTTGAACTCTAGTTGCCTGCACATTAACAGTATAGTGCACTACATTCCAAGCCACATCTCTGACCTAAAAATCCAATTTTAGTTGCATTTCAAACCTTGTACAAATGAATGTGGATTTTTGCTACCAGTCTGGACAGTTTTATGTTCTTGCGTGTCTTACTAACAGCTGTTGTGTGTGTGTGTGTTTTTTTTTTTTTTTTGTGGTCTGTAGTTCCTATGAATGAGTCCTTCAAAGAAATGGATAAAGGCTTCAATGGAGTGGAGAGAAACTCTGTACCCCAACGTTTGCCCAAAACTGAGAGTTTTCCTGTAAAGCCCCCTGGCCCCGTTTCCTCTACTGACTATAACCAGGGTGCGCAGCATCCAATCGTGGACCTGGAGAAACCTGTAAAACAATGTCAGGAGATGGGAGCTGCCACAAAAGAGCTTAGTTCTTCCCCCATCTCTGGACCTCCTCCACCACTTGCTAGTCCGCCTCGGAAAATGGTCTCTGGGCAGGATTCACATTCTCCTTCATCTTCAGGATTTGCTTTATCTACAGCTTCGGGTGTCGGCGCAAATGCGTCCATTTCTCCACCCTCTCCTCTCATGCCACCGCTTCAGATGGTCCAAGGCCAAAGACTTGGATTCTCTGGACCTTCATCAGCTGAAGGAACACCTGCAGGACTTGGTACACCTCCTTCAATGTCCTCTCCTAAGAGCTCCAGAGCTCCACCTGTTGTTTCCCACAACCAGCCAGTAGTGTTTTCTTCAAAGACCTTGATGCATCCTCCAACGGTGCCTGCTGCGCAGCCTCTGGCGGAGGCCCAGGGGTCAAAAAGTCCACAGGTCTCTCCAACACCTCTATCTTTAGCTGCATCTCCATCTGTTGTCTCCGCTCCTCCTGCGTTGGCACCACTTAAAGGACCCCAAGAGGCATCACCTCTAACAGGCCAGAGTCCTAAACATCCTGCTGCTTCCTCAACTCCAACATCTGTTGCCGATAACGTCTCTCTCCCCACAGTCTCTGCACTTCTGTCTGTGGTCGCTGGTTCTCCTCAAGTTGCCGCTTTGGCTTCATCTGCACCACCTCCTGTTGTTAGCTATTCTTCTCAGGCATCTTCAGCAAGTCTCAATGTTTCTGCTACTCCAAATGTATCTCGTTCCCTCATTGGTTCTGCAGCTCAACATTCAGATATGATGGCAAATGTAGATGTTTCTTCTCACAGTCCAGGGCAGATGAGTTCTCATGGTGTATTATGGGAATCGCACTCTAGTCTGATTCATGGTAAACATGAGGCCTGTGGTTCCCAGAGTAAAGTTGGAGTCATAATGGGCACATCCAGCAATGAGGCTCAAGCTGAGATGCATAAGGTGCAAATTCATGGTCGAAACCTTGAACCGGCTTTCATTGTTCTAAAGGAACCTGAAAGAGACACTATGGCTGTTGGCAGAAAGGACTCTAGTAGTATCAGAGATCAGGCTGCCCCGAGGAAAGGAGAAAGTGAGACTTTAAATGATTCTTTTAGCACTGACACGTCACTGGACTATCCGTCCTTGGCTGAGTCAACCTACCTTGAAAGCTCAAGAGCTGAGGATGGGAGTTCAATGATGGACACTTTTGATAATTCTTATAGTCTTTCCCAGACTGGAGACCAGTCAAAGTTTACAGAAGGATCCATGATTGATGACTCCAGGGACTTGCAGGACACTTCTTGCGAAGAAGAAAACTTGAACAGCTCCATGACCTCTACCAGTTCCACCGAGGAGGCGTCCCTCAAAGATAACACGTCTCTACTGGATGACTCTTTAAACGACACCTCACAAAACAGCTCCTCCCTGCTTTCTGCATCGATTAATGCCTCTACACACTCTATCAAAGGTGAGATTTTCAATGCACTAATAATGGATTAATAAACAAACGAATCAATGTTCATTTGCTGAAGATTACATTTAACAGTGATGTTAAATTATTAGTGTTTTTGATTAATTTTAACCCTCCAAGCCCTTTCATTTTTGGGTCACTTTTGATACCTTGCTGGTCTAAAGTGACCAAAGCTTTGAATTGTTTTCTCTTTTTTTCAGGAAAATCGATGTTATATATTTTTCTTTAATAAGATTTTTTTTCTTTTTGTATTTTGAGAGAATTTTATGGCACCAATTAATATTTATGCAATAATTATGAATTATGATTGCAATAAATATTATTGTGTGTGTGTATATATATATATATATATATATATATATAATATTTTTTTTTTTTTTTTTTTTTTGTTAACGTCCATTTAGCCTTTTCGAATCATGCCCTCAAAATTTGTGTTCACATACCAAATGCCATTTAAAGTTACCAAGTTTCATACCGTTCCGATGAAGCTATGATTTTTTTTAAATTTCAGAATGTAAAAAAAGAGGCCCAGAGAGAGCCTTCGATGACAGTAATGGTAATGGGCATGTACTAAATGCATATCCAATATCGACCGACTAGATTAAAAAAAAAAATCACTGATATTGGCTGGTAACCAATATGGTCCCAAAGTATTATTCATCCCTATATTTGTCTTGGGATGTATAATATATTGGTATAATAAATATAATGTGTAATTTTAGCTCTTATTCAGGTGTATTTGAGCACTAAAGTTTCAGATGGTGATCTGAATGCTTGGCAGGTGTATTGTTGACCATCTTTTGATATCTTTTGTTTAAACAAAACACATTTTATTCCCCACAGGTGATCATATTCTTGGCAAAGAGAGTGGACCTGATACTTCAGGAGGTGACAGAAGATCTGCGCTCTCTGTAATGACGGTTAAAGCGCTGCAAGCGGTCGTAAGCGGTTCTGTTGAAGGCACGACCACACACATGTCTGAAGCCCTTATCGCCATGCCAACAAAAAAGCCACGGAAGCCTAGAACCCCAAAGACGACAGTTGCTACCGCTGAAAGTAAACGCATTGCTCAATTTTACTATCACGCTTACACAGCTAATTGTTTACAGATTTTTTTTTTTTTTTTTTTTTTAAAGATAGTCATTGTCTTTAATGAATCAGATGGACAAAATTAAGTTAATGCTGTTTTAATTTGCTTAATTGTTTCCAGTTGGCTCTCCTGATTCCAAGATAAAGAAGCGGAAGTTAACACCTGACGGCCCAAAACAAGAAAAGGTTAGAAGGAGAAAGAAAACCGACGATAATTCACCGACTGCAGTGAAGAAGAGGAAAATCTCTAAAGAGGCAAAAGAACAGGAGGGCGTCCCAACTGATACCTCAGCTCCTTCAAATGCTCAGCCTCACCTTTTAATTGATCCAATTACCTTCGTCCGTGACTTAACTATGACCAATAGCGAGAGCTCCATAGTCCGGCCCAAGAAGGTCTGGAAGCGCAAGATGAAAGAAGGCGTGAACGAGGCAAAGCCTCCCAAACCACACAAAGAGTTCTCCGAAGGAAAAACTGAAGAAGATGATGATGATAACAGCTCCGCAGCAGGTACCTACATGTTTTAAATTTGCTCTTTGTTCTTAAGTAGTGTTCGGCCTCTTTTATATGCATACTTCTGGCACTTAAGGTTAAAGTAGATTAAACTGTTGTTTGTGTGTCACAGGTGATACCCCAAGGCGTCGGATTGCAACTGAAGAGCAAGTCCAATTTCCTTTGCAGCATGGGTGAGCGGGCCTTTATCTGAAGTATCCATAGCCAGGTCTTAATGCGTCACTTGTCCCAAGGAGTCCATGTGCTCCTAATTTGAAAAAAGAACTTTAGGGGTGGAAAAAAAAAAAAAAAAAAAAGTTTTTACTTAAAGTAAAAACATTTATAATTTAGTTAATATTTAATTTATTTGAATACAAAAAGTACACTAGATTGTAAGCTTTTCTGCTTCAATCTGTATTTATTATATAATTATGGAATAATTAAACATTGAACTAAATGCCAGATATTGTTTGTGTAACCAAAAAAGCAAAAATAACCAGGAAAAAAAAATGTTGGAATGTTGCCTAATGCAGGACTTTTAATTATAAACAAGCCCAAAATGCCTAAATTGCAGCGATCTACTCCTAATTACATTTTAGAGTTTGCACATATCTAATGAAATGCTTGAACTGCCTAGCCCAGATAACAGATGATTATTATTATTTTTTTTTTTTTAATTACTGGTAATAAAAACCAAGCATATATGGTAGCTAATGTACAAATAGAAATCAGCTCTTCTCAAAATAATAATAAAAAGGCAACACTTTAGATTAGCGAATATCTATTCACTATTATCTAAGAGTTTTCCCTCAAACTCCTAATTTGCTTCTTATTGATAGTAAGTAAGGTAGTTGTTTATTTGTTAAGTTTAGGTATTAGGGTAGGGTTAAGGGATCTATAATATGATCATGCAAAATAAGTAATTAATATGTGCTTTTTAAGTACTAATAAACAGCCAATATGCTAGTAATTTGCATGCTAATAAGCAAGTAGTTAATAGTGAATACTATTCCCTGATCTAAAGTGTTACCTTACTTATCCAGCACTTTCAAACAGCTTGAAATGTCACTAGTATGGCAGTCCTGTTTCACATGCTGTGTTTCCCATGTGCTAGCTGGAGGCGAGAGATTCGAGTCCGGAGGCTCGAGGACCGTCTGAAAGGAGAGACGTGGTACTATAGCCCCTGCGGCCGGAGGATGAAGCAGTTCCCCGAGGTCATCAAGGTGAGATCTGTTATGCCTGCACACCAAATGATTACCCACAGTACCACTGTAACCTAATCTGCATGAGTGATAAAAAGCCTCATCTTCATCCAGTTGCTTTTGTCTCTCCTTCATTGTCCAGTATCTGAAGAGGCATCAGGATGCTCTCCAGGGCGTTTCGAGAGAGCACTTCAGCTTTAGTCCACGCATGCCAGTGGGTGATTTCTACGAGGAGCGGGAGACCCCTGAGGTGTGTATGAAGATGTCTACAGGTGCTACAGGCAAACATGTGGTTTGTGGATTCAGGACAGCTACACTGTTGCAAGGCATGTCATTGCTTTTTAATTTGTTACAGGGTATGAATTGGTTCCTCCTCGCCAATGAGGAAGTGCCCTCCATGATCATGGCTATAACAGGCAGACGCGGTCGTCCACCAAATCCAGACAAAGAGCCTCGTTCCCGTGGCCGCCAGGCCAGAGGAGCCCAAGGTAGACGGCCAGGCCGACCTCCCAAGCCCAAGATGGAGGATCTGCTCAGCAAAGTGGACGCCAGGCTGCTGAAGAGACTGGAGGCAAAGGGTGAGTCTGAATATTCAGATCAGGTGGTTTATTAAAAATGTACTTGTTGCAGAAGTACCCCCTTTTTATTTTTCATCATTTTGTAGTTTTAGCTTTTTATGCGAAATATAATGAGCATCTTAGCTCAGTTCATGTTCATTGTTTTACAGAGGATCTCACAGAGGAAGAAAAAGAAAAACTGATTAAGATCAAGAAGAAAATGAAGAGAAAGGTGAGCTGACTTGTTATTTATTACAAAAAGTGTGTTTTGGGGACCAGCTGATCATCTGATTTTTTTCATGCAGGCAAGAATGAAAAGAAAAGAGGACGCAAAGATTAAAAAGATCCGGCAGGAGAAACGGAAAGCCAAAGTAAGAAACTCCGTATCTTCAAATATGTTTAGAACTTAATAGGGTTCATGATGATGAAAAACCGGAAAAATTATGCATTTTAATACAATCTTGAAGTTAGAAAATAATAGCACCTGTAGCACCTGTTAAATGTTTCCTACGTATGGGTTTTAATCAGTTATACATTTTAGTAATGCTTCTTTAATTAGTTTAAAATTACTTTAAAGTTACTTTAAAACTTTAATTAGTTTATTAGCTTAAAGTTAAAGTTTTCTTTAATGCTTTTAAAAAAAAAATTCATATGACAAAACAAGGTTAAAAAAAACTAAAACAGCTAAAAGATGCAAGCTGCAATCCTATTTCTTATTTTAATTTGTTCTTTTAACAACTGTATTTTTTATTTAACAACCAGAGTTCTAATGATGAATTTTAACTGTAAATTTAATACACACACACACACACACATATATATATATATATATAACAATTTGTCAAGCTATATATTTTACTGGCTAGAAATGGCTATTTGTAAGTAAAAATTTATTTAAAAAACCTGTAGTCACAAGCTTTAAAAGGCATGTAAATTCATGTTATAAAAAGTGTATACTATGAAGAACATTCAATTATTGGAATGATGAAATTTTAATTAATTATATTATGTAATTACTTTTAATATTTTGCCTCTCCTGGTTTCTGTAAATGAATAGTATATCAGAAGTAAAGGCCTTTAAATATTGTCTTGACAAAGTGGATCCTTGAAGTAAAAGTTTAGCTAAGTGGAAAAGTCATCAAAATGGTCTGAAGGTGTAAGAACCCTGATATACACATAATTTTAGTTTAATAGCTGCAAATCCCAGTGTTCTGAGCTCTTTTCTGATGTGTTTGTGCAGCTGGAGAAAGCCAAAGTGCAGGAACAGGATGATGAAGACCAGTCTCAGACTCAGAGCCAGGCGTCTGAAAGCCCTCTCTCAGCCGCAGAGGGGCCCAAGAAGCCCGGCCGCAGGAAGAAGGTCGCAGCACCACCTGCAGCAGCAGAGCCGTTGGACCTGGAGAAGGCCAGTCCCATCAAGAAAGTGGCCCGGGCCCGCAGCAAAGCCAAGGCTCTGGCCAAAGCCCAGGCTCAAGCAGAGGCCGAAGCGCAGGCTGCGCTGGCAGCAAAGAGGCAGGCGGAGCGGAGAGCGCAGGCTCAGAGACGAATGGAGGAGAGGAAGAGACAGCAGATGATCTTAGAGGAGATGAAGAAGCCTGCAGAGGACATGTGTCTCCCCGACCACACGGTGAGCCTGATGTGCTGAGGGATTCGCACGTACTACACAAGTAGGGCTGTCACAAATCCTTGTATCGAGTACTCGATTTTTAAAAAAATTGCATTTTGTCCATGTCGAGTAACTGGCAAAATACCAGAAGTGGTACGTTCCATGGACGAAAATCTATAAAATGCCTTATTAGACCATTTTCCAAGGCTGCATGATATGTTAAACCCGTTTAAAAATCACGATAAAGCAAAATGCTATTGTGAATTCTCAAACTCTATGATTCAGTTGAATAAATATATGCGATGCAGGTTTAATATATGCGCTTTTATTATTTACATGCAGGTAGTTCACGTACGTGCATCTCAGAGCAGCTCTGTTCGCAGTAAATTCTGCACCACACAAACTGTTATCATTTATATGTGTGGAGCATCTCAAATAATAATTATAATAATAATAATTTGTTACATTTATATAGCACTTTTTCTGTACTCAAACTCCATCTCTGCATATTGTTGTGAGTTTGGGTTTATTATAACGTTCATCTGGAAACGCAACATGCGCCATTTCTTTAGATTTACAAGGTAAATCATTTTTAAACCTATGCAAACACAGGAGAATACATCAATATCTTTCTCATAATGCTAACTGTTCATCGTGAATTCTAAATAAAAGCTTAAACAGTCACTCTAAGTTTACACGTGATGCCCACATATTCGAAAATTACAGTGGCTGTAGCATTTCTGATCGCTCGATTACCAAAATAATCAATAGTAACAGCCCTATACACAAGTTTAGTCACTTGGCACTCAAGTTTATTTTGGAAGCCACTTTGATACTTTCTGTGAATTTATTGGGGAAATTTAAACTGCATTTTGGAAGTTCAAACTCGGGGGCACCATAGAAGTCCATTATATGGAGAGAAATCCTGAAATGTTTTCCTCAAAAAACATAATTTCTTTACAGCTGAAGAAAGAAAGACATGAACATCTTGGATGACAAGGGGGTTACATTATCTGTACATTATCTGTATACAATTACATTATCTGTACATTAATGTTGTGGAAGTGAACTACTCCTTTAAGTTTGAAATGCATTTTAACATTGAATACGGCTTAATTGCAACTTATTAGGTTATATTTTTGCTTACACGTGGTAAAATTATATTTACTGTAGTGGTAACCATGGAAATCTATACAAATACTATAGTTGAACTATGGTCACTTTAGTAAAACCATGGTTAATTTTCATAAGGGATTGCAGTGACAGGCTGTTGCACGCATAAAATGCATCCTTTTTATTCTGACAGTGTATGATTTATATTATCATTACAGAATAGATCATGATCAGTATGAACTTTTCACGTTCTATTTAAATGATGTACTACACAGTCTACACAATTACTCGCTAACATAGGTATTCGTCCAATTCAATGCATATTGCACGCATTACATTTTTTTGTTAAATAAACAGTCACAGGTAAATAAAACGCACCATAGTATCAATATTTTTTTTTATTTGAGTATCGATACTTTCGATACTCGCATCAGTATTGATATATTGATACTTCAGGATCGATACGCACATCCCTAGTTGACAGACACCAATAATACATACTGTTGATAATACTTTCATTTGAGGGACTTTCACTAGTCTACTACTGTTTTTCTCTGAGTGTGTCATATCTGGGATGGTTTATTCCATTACTCATTGAGTTGTCGTCTCTCTCCCTCTGTAGCCCCTCCCACAATTGACACGAATACCAGGACTGGTGCTTTCGGGTTTGGCCTTCTCCAATTGTTTAAGGGTGGTTGAGTTCCTGCATGGTTACGGAAAGATTCTGGGGCTCCAGGTGCCCAAGGATATTCCCAGCCTGAGCACCCTGCAGGAAGGGCTCCTTGGCATGGAGAAGAGCCAAGGCGAGCTCCTGGATATGCTCATTAAACTGGTGGAGGCCGCTCTACATGATCCTGGACTGCCCTCATATTACCAGGTTTGTCTTCTGAGAGATATCATTTAGGGCCGGGACAATAAATCAATCGTGATGCATTCGGAATGTAGGGGAATTTACAGTTAAACCCAAATGACCAGGTGTCATGAAGGAAGACCAGGAGTCAGAGATGCGATCAATTAGAGAAGAATTTACTGAAGAAAATAGTTTGCAGTTTCATCCACAGAAATCAGCTTCAATATGGAGTTCATAGGCCGCTCTGCGTACATGTTCAAGACACCAGCAGTTATATTCTAACAGAGGTCACTAATTACGTCAATACTTAGGTAAGCAAAATTCTGGTTGGTAGATAAACCTAGAAAATCTCCACACATGGACATAAAACTTGAAGCATATCTTCTAGAGATTATTTTGGTAACAAGTGATCAGAGGTCAGAGACTCCAGAGACGTATATCTGTTACCCTGGACATCAGGGTGACGGCAAATGACGCTTTCCTCCTGGGCTGTCTCTGCATCTAGCTGCAAGGACAGCACTCACACACACATGCAGAGAACACTTATCTGTACTTCAAGGTTGCCGGGCTCTGCCCTGAATCTTATCAAATATGGTTCACTACATATACACAATGAGAGCAGCTTCTTGGAGAGTAAAAAGGCAGACTAAAGCCATATTCAGCTTATTTTCTAACATGGATAAATGTTCTAATCACTCGTTGGTTGCGTAGATGGGAGGTCCCGATGACCTCTTTGACATGGCAATCGTGACCCTGAGAGGAGAAGACAGAACATTCCAACTCCTCAACTACAAGGAAGAAAGATATTCAGATACATGCATTTTGATGTCTGACTACTAATATAGTAACTAATAACGTCATTCAATATTAATAACTTAATTAATAACTTTGATTAATAATTATTCAAGAAGAAACAAATATATTTTATGAAGGTCGCGATTGCGCCAGGATTCCACTCCTCAAAATCGATGCAGAATCATTTCTCGATTCGCGATGCATGGATTATTTTTTTTTTTTGCTTTTTTTTTTTTGTCCCAGCCCTAATATCAGTGTATTAAGTTGTTTTCCATTTATAACACTGTCAAAAAAAGTCTAAATCTCATCTGTTGCTGTCTAAAACAACTTTGAACTTGGATAAAATTACTAATAACTAAACATTAATGGAAAACAGCCTTAAAAACCAACAAGAAACCGCATCCACAACATATTAAACTTTAGTCTTAATTATAGTCTTATTATATAGTAACATGGAATATTCAGTGGGAAATAATGTAGGATGGGTTTCACCCTAAATTTAAGGCACGTGATTGGTCAGTGAGTTAATGAAGGTTGGTTTGTTTCTCTTTCCTGTCTCAGTCTGTGAAGATCCTGGGGGAGAAGCTGGTGGATCTGGAGCTGAGCCACAGCACTGTATCTGAGGTGCTGCGGATCTTTCTGGAAGCCCATGGCTTTGAGTTGGAGGTGTGTAACAGTCTCCATACAAAGAGCTTCCAGACCCTCAAACCCGACGTCAAAGCCTCCATACTGGCCTTCCTGGTGGAGGAACTCAACGCCAGCAACATAATCACCAGGTCAGCAGGAATTCAAATCATATTATCATCATATTGAGTTTTGTTGATCTGCATATGTAAACATCATTTTCATTTTCCAACTGTTCTGTTTCTGCAGGGAGATTGATAACACGCTAGAGAATATGGCAACCTACAGGAAAAACAAGTGGATTATAGAAGGCAAACTACGCAAGTAAGACCCCTGCTTCTTATCCTGACAGCTTATGTTGTGAACCAGAATCTGTTTGATATCAATATTTGGCCAACACTTTAGGTACTAGTTCTCATTAACTTCCTGATAATTAGCATGCATAGGCTATTACTAGCATAAGCTGTTTATTAGTACTTATAAAGCACATATAAATGCCTTATTCTGCATGACCATATTTTAGATGACCCCGTACCTAAACTTAACAACTATCTTACTAAATTAATAAGCAGCAAATTAGGAGTTTGTTGAAGCAAAAGTCTCAGTTAATAGTTAGTTAACAGTGAGAATTGGCCATGAAAGTGGTTTTCTGAAATCTGGTGGGATTGTGAAACTTATTTAAGGTTCATATGAAATGCATGATGAAAATATGTGTAATTTAAACAACACAAACAAAAAAAAGTTCTGTTTTTATGAGTTACTGTAACTCAAACTGTCCAACCATCTGGCTTTAAAATGCAGAGTGCTGTTGGGAAATCACTAGCTGTCAAATGATACTTTTTTCTTTCTTTTTTTTGGGGGGGGGGGGGGATTGCTGATGCCAATATCTTAGAGAACAGGGTGGCTGCTGGCCTATATTACAAATAAAGAAATTGTTAAAAATATGAATAAAAAGTAAACACTAACCAAAAGTGCACTCAGCAAACTGGCAAGTCTTTGGTGCATTGGGAGTCATATTTTATTCAAATAAAGACAAGGTAACACTCATTTTACTTTTTGCACATAGTGAATATGACATGAATACAACATAGCGGCAAACTTGATATAGCGCAGCATAGTTTGATATGAAAGATTTAAAATTTGTCAAATTTAGCTGTGAGATTCTCTGAAGTGTGCCGTTGTAGACAACGTTTATTAGATACTGACATAAAAATAAAAGTCCTTTAGACATATTGACTTGACTGAAAAAAAAAAATTATTGGCTGATGCTAGTAATTAAAAAAAATAATAAAATGTCGGCCTTGGCAACATATTGGATGACCACTAGTATTCACTCAAAGATAATGGCTTGCATCATTTCTTTCTGAATCGCTATCTAGTTACTCACACGGATGATGCAAACGTACTGTGGTTCAAACAAATATATATAAATATAATCCTGCATGTGGGAGGAGGGGGAAATTGAACTCTGGTCTGGACCAGGTGTGAAGCAACTCTTCTGTGATTGGCTTTGTCATTCTCAAAAATGTGTGTCTGAGCAGACTGAAGGCTGCGCTGATGCGTAAGACGGGCCGTCCGGAGGAGGAGCTGTGCTTCGAGGAGCGTCGGCGCAGTACTCGTGTGGGAGTGGCCGAGGAGGAGAGCATCGAGGAGAGCTGCGTGCAGGAGAGAGGGAGCCGCCGCAAAGCCAAAGAGGAACCCAAAAACACGGAGGTACAGGACCTCTGCCAAACCAGAGCTGCGCTTATGGATTGCATTAGAGTAGTACATGTCAGAGGTTTAAAGCTATGTTCACAGCCACATAGTCAAGCTGTGCTTGTGCTAAATTTGCTTCATAAAAGAGACGCTGTGTACTGACAGCAGCTACTCTGAAGATGTGAAATGATGTAAATAATCAAGAACAGCCATCTACTGAACATTTCCTGAGTGAGAGCTGTCAGTTCAGGGAAACGGGCTGTATCTCGACTTCCTTTGACCTCAAATGTGATTATATGAGACTATCAAAAATGAGCCACTTCAGTTTCGGAGATTAATTGAGGGTTTCCCAAACTGGAGTTCATGAGGGAACTGCAGGGGGTTTGTAAAGTAATGAAAAGCTTATAATTAAAGCATAATGTGAAAATTCAAATCAATATTTAAAAAATTCAGAATAAAACAGAAAAAAAATGTTTATCTGAATGGCATGGTACCATTAACCAACACCAGAGACATGTGAACATAAAAAATGTGTTGCTACATAATAAATGTCTGGTTACTTCAAGAATTTAAAAACGTTAGTTCAAAGGGGTTCCCTGGTTGAACTGTTTTGTTACCTGTGTGTTAATATTTTATGTTTGTTTTGTTTTCTCACAGATTGAGAGTCCTAATACCTGCAGTGTTGCTGAGCTGGAGCGTCAGATTGACAAACTGACCAAGGTAAAATATCTGTATTTAATAACTGATGTGGCTATGGATCCACCAAAATCTCAGCTGATGAAAAGGACATTTTTGAGATTCAGAATTTAAAAAAAAAATAAAATTGAATTAACACTGATACAGGTATAATAACACTGTTTATTCTATACAGTTCATCTATACTTGTTTGAAAATTATTTAGAGCATATGTTATTGTGAAGTTACACCAGTTGAAGGAAGTTGGTGTATTCACTTAAATATATTAATATTATAACTGATTAGAACAAGATTGATAGTTACTCCAAAAAAGCTGATTTAAGATGAGGATTTTTGGGTTTAGTTCCAGCGAGTCCTGAAGTGTAGATTTTGGTTATGAATTTGATTTCATTGCATCACTAGTCAAAAGTTTACACACCTAATTATTGTTCATTTAAATGTCCACTGATTTTCCCATTGTCCAGATAGTTAAAACTGTATGTATTTTTGTAAAGAAATGAATACATAACTATTTTTTGGCTGCTGGAATGATTAGCATTTAATCTTTTTTTTTTTTTTTTGGTTAAGGCACCTAAGTCAAGTCACGTTTATTTACATAACACTATATACAATACAGATTACAAAGCAGCTTCAAAAGGTTTTTAGAATCATGTGAAACCACCTTCATTTATTTTAAACCTTTGTTAAAAGTAAAGGCTGTTAGCTGCTCTTTATTTTGAGTAACAATGGTTTCTTCTGTCTCACAGCGGCAAGTGTTTTTCCGCAAGAAGCTGCAGCAGTCGTCTCATTCCATGCGGGCAGTGTCTCTGGGGCAGGATCGGTACCGCCGCAGGTACTTGCTGCTGCCTTATATGGGATGTGTCCTCGTGGAGGGAGCCGAGGATATCCTGGGTGAGTGGAAACTCCCAGCATGCAGTTAGTCTGGTATCTCGCACACGTTGAGATTTAGGCCTTTTTGATCCCCCTCAGAGTCTGTAGGTGATGTAATGTCACATCGACAATCAGGCTGTGGAGTCATAGATGAATCACGATTTTTATCTCACAATGATTCTCAACATTTTTTTTTTTTTTTTAATATTTGGTCCTCGTTATTTTAAAATCTTTTGCAGGACAAAGCATTAAAAATAAGTGCCATTCAAACACTGACGAGCATTGTGAGTCTGATTTTGATTGCCTGAATCATAACCAGATTTGTGCCTAATGATTCCCACGTTTCATTTTTTTTTTTCTTGGTATTCTTGTTACTGGAGCTGCATGATTTGGGGAAAGGAAAAAAAATCCATTTAGTAATAAAAAATCAAATTGTTTTTTGTCTGCCTATTTTAATTGTAATAAAAAAAATCCAGTTTTTCTGTGCTTGTTTGTATGGCTGCACAATTTGGCAATTTTTGTGATTTTTATATATTAATATGGCTATAAAATAATTAACAACAACAATAATTATTATTTTTGTTATAGTAATAATAATAACAACAACAATAATAATAATAATAATAATTATTATTATTATTATTATTAATAGTAGTATTACCAAATTGACTACATAAATTAAGAAACATTGCTATTGTAATATTTCACTCTAAAATAAAAAATGTAAGAAATTAAGAAAAATAGTATAGAAATTTTTATACAACAGTATTTATATATATATATATAACTGTATATATAGTTAATTCTTAATTTTAAGACTTAATTGTGCAGCCCTACTTGTTACCAATCTTAATGGTTAAATTAAAATGCAATTTAAAAAAATTTGTTAGGCTGCACAAATTTTGTGAAATAATAATATTAATCGTAATAATAATATAATTAGTAGTAGTAGTAGTTCTCATAGTACTAATTAAAAATCTTAAAAAGAAAAGAAAAGAGATATGACTTGTAATATTTTACTGTAAAATAAAAAAAAATTGTTATAACTGTAAAAGTAAAATATTTGTAAATTACAATACTTAATGGCTTTCTGATTTTCTTCGTGCGAATATCATTGTGTGGCCCTACTTGTTACCTATATTAATGACCAGTTGCTCCTTCCTTGTGTTCAGCCTCAGATGAAGTGACAGTCAGCGATGAACCTGTGACTTATGTGAAGGTCATAACTCCAGTGAAGACGGAGGTTAAAGCTGAGCCTCCCCTCTCTCCGGCTTTCACCACATCTCTCCCCTCTTCTCCTCGAGCGTCCCAGCTTTCCCCCACAGAGGCGGATCCTCTACCCGGCGAGGCCTCTCTGATGAGCAGCCCTCGAGGACGGGGACGTCCGCGCAAGATCAAACCCGAAGTGGAGCTCCACCTGCGAACCGCCAAGAACCGCCGCCGCCGCCGTAGCAGCAGATCAGCAGCTGAGGATTCGGCTCTCAGCTCTCCTGCGCAGGATCCCGCTCAGCCTGTTTTCCAGACGCCTCTGGAGCAGCCGCAGGACGCAGAGGCCGACAGCAGCGCGCCGATCGTAGCGTCTGGAGCCGGTGAGGACGAGGATAACAGCCAGCCGGAGGACAGCATGAGGGAGCAGGCAGAGAAACGAGGCCAGTGGTTCCATCTGCTGCCTAAGGAGCCGTGCGACGAGACGTCGATCTCCCGGCCGTGCGAGAACACACCTGCGCCCGCTTCATCCCCCACTGAAGACACTCCAGCACCCCTCGATAGTGACCCGCTCGCTCCTCCTCCACCACAGCCTCCGACAGAACAGGTTCACCCTTTAATAACATGTGACCTTGGACCACAAAACCAGTCATAAGGGTCAATGTTTTGAAATTGGGATTTTTACTGATTTATACTGAATAAATAAGCTTTCCATTGATGTATGGTTTGTTAGGATAGGGCAATATTTGGCTGAGATACAACTATTTGAAAATCTGGAATTTGAGGTTGCAAAAAAAAAAAAAAAAAAATATTGAGAAAATCGCCTTTAAAGTTGTCCAAATGAAGTTCTTAGCAATGCATATTACTAATCAAAAATTAAGTTTTGATATATTTGGAAATTTCCTACCGTAAATATCTTCATGGAACATGATCTTTACTTAATATCCTAATGATTTTTGGCATAAAAGAAAAATGGATAATTTTGACCCATACAATGTATTGTTGGCTATTGCTACAAATATACCTGTGCTATTTATGACTGGTTTTGTGGTCCATCAAAAGTTTTTGAATATTCTGAATGCCGTATTTTTATCTTTCTGATCGTTTCCCTCTTTGTTCTTAACCGCAGATGCAGACGGAAGCTGCTCCTCCTCCTCCTCTTCTTCCTCCTCCTAAGGTGTGCTCCACTCCGGCTCCCAGGGCCGGTAGGAGGCGCAGGAGAAGCAGCGGGCCGTCCCGGGCTCACTCTCGCGCCAGCGCGGCGAAGAGGCGTGGCAGACCTCCCTCCAATCTCTTTCAGCAGGTTGAACTGAAGTACTTCACTCAGCTGGTGGTGAAGCCTATTCCGTTAGGTGAGTGCTGTGATGATACAGGACTCATGCTGGACTTGACAGTTAAGCCGTGGTCACACTAGAGTTTGAGGATGCGAAATTGTTTCGAATGCTGCAGCGGTCGTGATATGACGTTACGCTGTGCAGCGTCTTTTTAGAAACTTAAATTCAACACAACAAATTATAATACATCTAAAATGTAAAAATACACAATCTACAATCTGCTACTTTCCTGCAGTGCTGCAGTCTTAAACTTATGTTCTTCTAATTCAGTTACGAGGTCATGCTGTGACGTAGCGATCTGCCGTTGGTCACACGGCTTTCACGTGATGCGAATTCACAGGTCAGAGTTCACCAAGCTTGAACTTTGGAACGCATAAAATGTGAAAATTTTCACACAAGCTTGCGTTTCCGGTCTGACGCATTCGCATGCGTATGAATGGAAGTCAGTGGAAGGAAAAGTGCAGTGTGACCACCCCTTTAGGATGAAATATGTTTTTGGCCATCTTGCGTTCTTAGATTACTTAGTTTTTCTAAGCCTTGTCAACTTGAGCATTTAGTTTTCTCTGATATACTGAGCCTAGCCAAACTGGTTTGTGAACCGTTGGGAGTTGGTGAGAGAAGCTAATAATTATTTTAAATGAATCTCCTTAATAAAAAAACAATAAAAATAAAACACTTTAATATTATATTTGTTTACCTGCATGTCATTTGACTCTTAACAAACATCAGAGAACCATGAACATGTGAATGTGTTATTAAATTATTAAAATATAATTACTTAAAGTCCCCCTGTGGTGAAAATCAAGTTTTTTATGTTGTTTGTATGTCTATGTGGTGTTTTTAATATGCTTTTAGACAAACCATTAATCAACACCATTGCTGAGTATTTTCTCCTTAAAACTGTAGTTTCTCAATGGCTGACCCAGAAATGCGGCTTGAAACAGCCCTCGGGTTGCTACGTCACAAACCAATAACCAATCATGTCAAGGGATAGATTCCTATCACTAGCATGCAAAATATACCAATACCAGCACAAAACCAAACATAAATTAGAGCAAAAAAACCAAGCTGTGGTTTAATGTGAATTTAGAACCGCTAACTTGCATTATAACCTGCGACAACAGTACAAAAGTATCCCGGAGTCAGACGCACCTCTCCCGCATCGGCGTCTGCGCGTCACACGCGTAAGCTCGCGGGCGTGAATTAAGAATCACAAACGGCTGCATTCAGTCTTAACGGCATTTTAGGACACAGCATCGTCAAGTAAGTAACTTTAACGAATGTTACAGTATTCATTGTAGTTGTCCGCTAGTAAAAACATAGTTTTATCGGTCATTATCCGTGTATGCCATTGTTTTGCGTTTACTACAGTTCAGAGTATCAGGAGGCGGGGCTAATCAGCGTATAGTAAATGAGGCAAGGGTGTAGACGAGTTACATTCAAGCTATTTCAAAGACTATAGAATACCCAAGACGTGTCACTCGTGTAGTTTTGAATGGGGAAAAATGCAACGCTTAATATGGCCGCTCAATTGCAGGAAGCCCCGCCTTATGAATGAAAGAGCCAATCGCTAATCAGTAAAGTCAGCGCGTCACAGCATCTGCCGTTAGAAGTCCCGGTTGCTATAGAAATAGTCAGCGCTCTGAGACGCGCGCTCAGGACTGCGCATGCGCACTCGCAGATCTAGCCTGAGAAATACGCTTTTTATAACGCTATTTGAGCAAAATAAACAACGTTTTTGACACAGTTGTTGTCCGATTTCATTGGTGATTTCAAATATGAAATTTAATCGTAAGCTTAGTGAACAGTTTTGGAGAATTTGATGTTTCCCCATACAAAGTGATAGGAGCTGCTCTTGGATGCCCGAGAGGCGTTTCAAAGATGGCCGCCGAGTGACATGACTTGTCTTAAAGAGACTTTGGCTATTTGAAGGCATGAGAAAATTATTTTCACAAGAATAAACATTTTAATATGTCATTTTGATGATCAAAGGTAAGTTTTAAGGGATAAAATATTTGACTACAGGGGGACTTTAAAATCCCAGAGGTACTTAAAGTAAATATTTCATGTCAAAGGGGTTTTGCTGACAAAACGACAAATTTGGGAATCCATAACCTAACATAGGTTAGGTTCTTCGGTTCTTTGTAATTATTTGGTGGAAGATGCAGCTCTACCTCTGCCATGTTAATCTATATTCTCTGCAACTCTCAGGAAACGCCTTGGTCTACATAGTTTTGGGATACATCATAATCATGTAGCGGCAGTGGTGATGAGAGAATGCGCTTGCCTTGAGAAAACAGTTTAAAGAGGATAAATCAATCTACATATAAAATCTTGGCCACTAATTATTGGTCACTTTCTAAATAATAAAAGTATAGCACTTCTCCTGATAATTATATATAAATAAATAGTTTTTAACCAATGCAGATATGTTAGAAATGATGACTTGGTACATGCAACTTGTATTCGATGCACACTTTTTAAAATCGATCCATCGCGTCGTTAACTTTAATGCCGATGCGAATGCATTTTTAAATGAAGCACTGAAATTATTTACTGGAAATAAATCAAAACTAAAATGGAAATTGTGGGGAAAAAATTAAACCAAAAAGTCATTTAAAAAAATAACAATGTCAAAAGCACATAAAAAGCACACAATTACAAAACATTGAACTGAATGAAAACTGAAAATAAAAAATATAAAAACTAGTATAAAAATGTATTAGTATAAAAACAATACTAAAACAATGCTGAATAATATCTAAATATATTATTTAAAAAAAAAATGCTTGCCCTAATTTTTGTAAAAAAAAATAAATCAAAATTAAATCAAAATAATAATAAATCATAGAATAATTATATTCCAAATCACTACCAGTTTGATATGTTAATTTCTATTCAAATTACTGAACTGATTTATTATTTATTATCCTTCATAACCTTGAGTTGATAAGAATAAACTTCATTTAACTGTCTGTTTAGGTTCAAACATAATGGCTTTATAATTCCTATATTCATAATCTTCAGTAATGTCTTACAGATTTGAGCAGAATCACATCCCATATGAAGAGTTTTATCTTCATGCTAAGTTAGGTGTTTTATCTGTGATGCTCAACTGGTACAATGCAGAAAAATGTGAAAATATTTATTATGTAATATTCATTACTTCATTTGCATATATAAATATTGTTCATGCACCAAGAAAAATGTTATTTGTGCATCTTGAATGACATCCTAAAGCTCTTGGTTTCCAGCGGAGCAGCGTTCATTGGCTTAATGTCTTTCTGTCCTACAGAAATGGTGAAGGGCTGGTGGTGGGTCAAAGAACCGGAGGAGCTGACCACCATTCTGAGCGCCCTCCACCCTCGAGGCATTCGTGAGAAAGTGCTCCACAAGCACCTCACCAAACACATGGAGTATATGTCTGAGGTCTGCACGCGGCCCGTCACCGGTGAGCAGCAGCAGCACATACAGAGTGACTGCAGGCTTTGCTTGATGGCTGCATGTTTAGTGCGTTGTTTTCCATCGTTTTCTCCCAGATCCCATCTTCCAGATGACGGTGGAGGACGGCCATGCCCTGCTGGAGGCGTCTAAACAGGCGTGGAGTGAGCAGGAGAGAGCCTTGCAGTTAGACATCGGTGTTCTCCAGTGCGTGGAAGATCTGGAGCAGAGGGTGGTCGGTGCAGACCTTCAGCTAAAGGTAAAGAAAACCTGTTAAGCAGATTCAAAAGCCACGTTTTCTTTTATTGAAGTAATCACAGTACTGTAAGGTCTTGCTCCATTTGTGACCACAGGGTGGCACTGTTTATGCTGTATGTACTGCACACAAGCATGCTCACTTAATCACCATGTCCACAATCTTTCTCTCCAGGTGGCCATTCCCAATGCGGATAGTGAAAGTGAGGCTAGTCAGGAATCATCAAGCTCTCAATTTCAGGTAGAGAAAACCACACACTCAAGTGCTCTGTTTTGAGACTATTAATCCTGATAAGTAGAGGAAACTGCTCAGCGAGTTACTCATAATGAATGAGTAATGCTTAAGCTCAGAATGCTTAAATTAAAAGTAAATTGTAAGTGCTGAGGTTTTTTCATGACTTTGTGATTTATTTTTGTCTGAATTTTTGTCTTAATTATTCTCTCTCTCTTTCTATCTATATCTATATCTATCTATCTATCTATATATATATCTATATCTATATATATATATATATATATATATATATATATATATAAATACAAATTATTGTACTCATTATTTCGATACGCCTATATTCATAAGCTTAATGTTTTTTACAGATTTTACAGAGTAAAAACACATACCATATAAACGGTTTCAGTAACTTGTCAGCGTTGTGGTTTATTCATGACTATGTCTGACATCACTTCCTGATTGCATTTCCCCTGGTTTTCTCTCTTCACTATAGACAATAAATTATTTCTAATATAATATTAAATTTAAAAAACAATATTACATATTAAAAATGTAATTAAATGTATTCAATAAATTATTACTTATGAGAAAAGGAATATCTTAAAATAATGAGATGATAATGAAAATTTATTTATGCAAATTAATATTTATTGTAACTAATAAATAGTTATAGTAATTAACATTTAAACCTGTGTTAATATATTTCATTATTTAATTTCATTATTCATTATTGCTGATTATTTAAACTCTTAAAATGGGAATATTAGGGTAAAGGTGTATTATTTAATTAGATTATTATTACAGTTATGAAATTATATAAAATTATTCAAACTATTGTTTAATTATTAATAAAGATGTATATGGTGATTTTAATAATTAAACAATAGTTTTACATATATATATATATATATATATATATATATATATATATATATATATATAAAACATAGAAAGAGAGTTTATAAATATGTGTATGTGTGGAGAGAGAGAGAGAATATAGATTTATTATTGTTTTTGTTTTTTTTTTTTTATTGTTTTTGGTTTACCCTAGGTTTTGACATCAAAATTGTTGTAATATTCACATTGGACTTTTGTCCTGGTTTCAGATGTATACCCCTCCCGAGGCGGACTCCACGCGGGATGACCTGCAGTATTACGAGCATGAGGTTGACCCCAAGGACGACTGGATAGTCAAGACCAAGAAGGAATGGTCCGACCTCCTGCGAGTTCCCAGCAACCCCCTGGACCTGGCCATCCTCCGCTTGACTAATCTGGAGCGCAACATTGAACGGCGTTATCTGAAGGAGCCGCTGTGGAATCTGTCCGAGGTGGTGCGCTTGGCGCCTCTCACCCCTCCGCCTGGCGGCGAGGAGGTCCCACTAGATGCTGTCAGGTGGGTCAGAGTTAGGGTCTTTGAAAAATTATGCTTTAGAGATCATTTTTTACTTTATTACCCAAATTAATCATTTTTTAGCCTTCATCAAAACAAATAATTGTTCCAAATTCTACAGTACATTATATGCGCTTTAGAGCATATCAGTCATGTGTTTGTTTGTCTTTGTAGCTTAGAAAGTGAGATCACACCCAGGTTGAGGACGTGGCGGCAGGCCCTGGACCGCTGCCGCAGTGCGTCTCAACTCTCTCT
This sequence comes from Tor tambroides, assembly GCA_021397915.2. Lineage (NCBI taxonomy): Eukaryota > Metazoa > Chordata > Actinopteri > Cypriniformes > Cyprinidae > Tor > Tor tambroides. Next base: position 24,627 of record JAFVLL020036465.1, on the reverse strand, counting down.
CTGTCTGCTGCAGCTGGAGAAAGCCATCGCCTGGGAAAGATCTGTCATCAAAGTGGTGAGAGCACACACACGTTCACTCCGCTTCAGAGCCTGTACCATTATTATATATTACACATAGGGCTGGACGATATGGCCAAAATTTATATCACAATATATTTCTTAATTTCAGTCGAGATAATATAATTCCGATATCAATATGAACAATATTTAAATAAAAAAACTCAGAAAAACTGCCAAGAACGCCCACAACAGATGTCTGTGCCTACAAACTTCGGAAAAATGAATTTGCCAAGTCTATGAAACCTCCTCCTATAAAACTATATAATATTTTAGAAATAAAAATGGTACAAATAAATTAATATTCACTTTTTATTTGTATTTAACCTTCATACAAAGAAGAAATGTGAAATCACCATCAAATTAAACATAAGACTCGCAGACTCACCTTATTAATTTTAATCTTTAAATTTAAACTATAACACAGGCCGAGTATTCTTATACATTGAAACAAAAGTGCTTCAGCCAGGATAAAGAAAATTTAAAAGTGCTCAGTTGCTGCAGAAAACAGAAAATGCAAACTGATTCTTTGCCAGCAGGAGGCGCTTTTGGCAGAACCAGCGGTTTCCTGGGTAACAGCAGCCCTCAAATGTTACTTCATCAGATAAAATAAAAATGATATGGAAACTTTTCTGACGACAGTCAAAGATACATTCATATAAAACACCCGCACCGCATTTTGATTTTGAAACGTGCAGTGCTCATGTTTATTCAACGGAATCAAACTGTCCTAAAACCTTTTGGAAAATCTATTTGTGGCTGTCAGTATCGATATTGTGGCCACCACAAATAAATCAATGTATGGGAAACACTGGTAATGTATATTGAAATATCTGAAATGTGTTTAAAAATCATATCACAGTTATTGAAAAAAATTATATCGCGATAAATATTGATATTGAATTATTGTCCAGCCCTAATTACACACAATTTTATTTATATACATACCTGACAGAAATCACTAAAATAGGTGTCTTGAGAAACCACATCTTCTATTTTCAGACTTTTTCCTCTAAGTATGGTGGATCTTGGTGAAATGGCTGTTGCATATGAAGTGTTGTTCTCTAACCATAAATATGTTTATTTCAGTGTATGTTGAATGTGTTTTGTAGGGCTCTATGAATTGTTTAATTTTTTTCCCAAATTCAGTTTTTTTTTTTTTTTTTTTTCTGTTGTAAGTTTTCTGAATTCCATTTTTCCCCCCATTTTAATTTTTCTGGGCTCTGTTTTAATGGTTCAATTAAATTTTTAGTATTCAAAAACCATGTCTATTAAAATCATGAAACTTTTAAATTTTAATAATCCAAAAGCATGTCTATTTAATTGAATTCATACAATTCAAACAGTGACATTTTCTACTATAATAGGGCCCTTTGAATTTTTTTTTTTTTTTTTTACTTTTTGTGTGTTTTAATTTTTCTGGTAATCAAATGAAGACATAAAACAAATTAATTTATCTTTTAATCAAATTAAACAAACCTTTTCATTTTTTGGCAAATGAAGTGCTGGACAACAGAGGTTTACTGTTAGAATGAAAACACTGAAAAAATTGATTATTTTTAAAACTTTTATTTTGGCGGCTTGCCGTGAAGACCTTTCAAGTTTGATTAGTTTTCCTCAAATTGAATATTAAAATGCTCATGAAGGGACTCTCAGAGCAGCTCTGGAGATGATGTTCATGTTCTCATGTGTTGAGACAGACAGACACTGAAAATTTGACAAATTCCATGACATTATTTATCAAAACCATTGTGCTCTAGTTTTGTATAAACTGGTGTTGGTGTGTCCACAGACTTGTCAGGTGTGCCGTAAGGGTGATGATGATGAGTACCTGCTCTTGTGTGACGGCTGTGATCGTGGCTGTCACATGTTCTGCCTGAGGCCAAAGGTCCTGCAGGTGCCAGAAGGCGACTGGTTCTGTCCCACCTGCGTTGCCAAGGTAAAGTGACCAAGAAGTTTCAAAATTTACAGACAAAAAGATTAACTATCCAGCTTCTGTTTTTGCCCCATCTCATTCATGTTGTAATGTTTGAATTCTATATTTTTCTTTGCTTATATCTGCCAATGTTTATAAGAAAAACTAAGAAACAGAATTTTGCAGGAAAACGGGGAATCTCCGAGATCACAGCGCTTATCGCGGAAAAGATCAAAGGTGCAGAAAAGGCGTCTTGCAGAGGATAGTTCAGACGAGGATGATGGGTACAGACGAGGCATGACCACACGACAAAAAGACGCTGCAGCTTCCTCGAGTGGGACAAGCATCTCGCCCTCCAAACGCAGACGGATGGCCACACGAAACCAGCCTGACCTCACCTACTGCGAGTGAGTCTGCAGGCCTGTGAAAAACAGTACTTTCAAAATACTAGGAGCTTTTATTAAGAGCTAATAGCTTTTATTATTACTACATTTATAATTATTTTTAAGTGGCACTTCATATTTTAGTGGGTTGCCTGGAGAAGTGATATATAAACATCTGTTCTCATGATTTGAAAATGCGTTCTCTGAGCCGAGTCTAAATGAATTCACTACGTGGAATAATTAGTGGCTGTCATGGAATAATTAGTGAGCTGTTTGATGTGCTGTAGGATCATTCTGATGGAAATGGAGGCTCACTCAGACGCCTGGCCTTTCCTGGAGCCGGTCAATCCCCGCCTGGTGCCTGGCTACCGACGCATCATCAAAAACCCCATGGACTTCCTCACTATGAGGGAAAGACTTCTGCAGGGAGGGTAAGAGACAGTGTGCCTGGATAAAGGCTGATCTCAATATTACAGCAGTCATGAACTGTACCCAGAAGTAGTGTTTAGTATAGTTTAGATTACATTTTTTATGTAATTAAATACATTTTTGTACATTTTTAAATTTATTTATATTTTTAAATGTTATTTATTTTTACTAAAATTTGTTTATATAATTATAATTTATTTGATAACTAATATTCATTTTTTTTCACAAGCATTTATATGTTCTTAAATTATAATTTAGATGGTTTATAAGTTTGTTCAATTTACTAGTAACTGGATTTGCCAATTCTGTAACAAAGTGTGTGTGTGTGT
>JAFVLL020036465.1:0-21414 GCA_021397915.2 Tor tambroides | reverse complement strand
TAATCTGAGGTCCTCTGGGGGGGTTGGCATCATCTCATCTCAGGTGTTCGGTCATCTCAGATCTTCGTAAGGGTTGGATCAGGATTGAAGCTTGTGTGATTCCTAGTTGCCTCGGGATGTGAGTCCCGTGGCAGAAACAGAGACGCAAACAGAGACAAAATTAGCGTAGCTGCTGTTCCAAACAAAAAATGATGTGTTCAACCCAAGCAAAAAATGATAATGTGCGTTTGATCAGATGTAGCTGATGTACAAGGTTATGAGATACATTATGTGAATGCTTGGCTAAAGAGATGTGTCTTTAATCTAGATTTAAACAGAGAGAGTGTGTCTGAACCCCGCACGTTAACAGGGAGGCTATTCCAGAGTTTGGGAGCTAAATGTGAAAAGCTCTACCTCCTTTAGTGGACTTTGCTATTCTAGGTACTACCAAGAGTCCAGAGTTTTGTGACCTTAGGGAGCGTGATGGATTGTAGCGTGATAGAAGACTAGTTAGGTATGCAGGAGCTAAACCATTTAGGGTCTTATGAGTAAGTATAGTAGTGTTTTGTAACTGATGAGGAACTTAATAGGTAGCCAGTGTAGAGATTGTAAAATCGGGATAAAATAATCATATTTTCTTGACCTGGTAAGGACTCTAGCAGCTGCATTTTGGACTATCTGTAGCTTTTTTATTGAAGATGCAGGACAACCACCAAGCAGTGCATTACAATAGTCCAGTCTAGAGGTCATGAATGCATGAACTACCTTTTCTGCATCAGAAACAGGTAACATGTTCCGTAGCTTGGCAATGTTTCTAAGATGAAAGAATGCTGTTTTTGTAATATGAGAAACATAATTTTCAAAATACAAGTTGCTGTCTAATATAACACCCAAATTTTTGACTGTAGAGGAAGTAACAGTACATCCGTCTAGATGCAAATTGTAATCCAAGACAGTCTGTGAACTGTTTTTTTGGTCCAATAAGTAATATCTCTGTCTTTTCTGAATTTAATAGGAGAAAATTATTGGTCATCCAATCCTTTATATTTTTAACACACTCTGTTAGCTTAGATAATTTAGAAGTTTCATCTGGTCCTGTTGAAATATATAGTTGAGTATCATCAGCATAACAATTAGGGATGCATGATATTATCGGATAGATATCAGAGTCGGCCGATAATGGCTTTAAATGTAAATATCGGCATCAACGATGTGTCTTGCCGATAAGAGGAATACGTTAACTCACATGTGCTCATGGTCGATTAGATCACGTCAGCAGTGTGACTCATTCTTGAAGCAAAGATTTGTCTGAATGCTGTTTAGATTCACGGTTTTGGATCGCTGCATTTAAACTGAGAATACACCTACAGAATGATGCCTTTGGTGTATGATAGAGTAAACAGTAATAGCAGGTGCAGCGGCAGCCTCCCTCGGGTCCTAATGCCCATTCGGTAAGGAGTTTTAATTCCATAGGGGGAGCTGTTGGCCTAGTTCTAATTAAATTAAAAGTAAAATAGCCTACACAAATAACATTTAGACTATGTTTCTGATTAAATAAAGCAGTAATTGATGTCATAAAATAATGAGTATGTTTTGATTTAAAGGTCAGAAGCTATAGCTTACATGAAAAAAAAAATCACAAACATGACATTTGTAAATTAATTTTATATATACTGATTTATTAATTTATGTGTCGTATGTTTTATTTTTTAAACAAATCATAAGCTCTAAAAGATTTTCAGAATTTTTGCAAGTCTTTTGCTTTAGACCATCTACAAATGTTAAACCTTAAAATAAAATGTTACTGCATCTTTCTGGGAAAAAAATGCAGCGATTGATATGTTTTATTTATAGTTATTTTCAAAGCTTCAATGTACTGTCAAAAAACCTGCATTATTGTTTATTTAGTTCTAACAAATAAGTTCTTTTTAAAAACTAACCAAAATTACAAATATTTTGCTTATAATTTCTGCACAGGAGAGATTTGCTGTTTCCAAACAAAAGAAAATATATCGGTATTGGCCAAAATGAGTTGAAAAATATCGACATCGGATATCGGCAAAAATCCAATATCGTGCACCCCTAATAACAATGGAAACTAATCCCATATTTTCTAATAATATTGCCAAGGGCCAACATGTATATTGAAAATAGCAGAGGGCCAAGGACAGATCCTTGCGGCACTCCATACTTTACTGCCGATAATTTAGATGGTTCCCCGTTTAAATAGACAAAGTGATAACGATTGGACAGGTAGGATTTAAACCATCTTAAAGCCTGCCCTTGAATACCCATATAGTTTTGTAATCGATCTATGAATATGTCATTATCTATTGTGTTGAACGCACTCAACGCAGCACTAAGATCAAGTAAAACTAGCAATGAGATGCAGCGTTGGTCTGACGCAAGAAGCAAGTCATTTGAAATTTTAACAAGTGCAGTTTCCGTGCTATGATGGGGCCTGAAACCTGACTGAAACTCTTCATAGATATAATTTTTTTGCAGGAAGAAGCACAACTGAGCACACACAACCTTTTCTAAGATTTTAGACATAAACGGAAGATTTGAAATGGGTCTGTAATTGGCTAGTTCGCTAGGATCTAGTCATGGTTTCTTAATAAGAGGCTTAATAACTGCCAGCTTGAACCGTTTTGGGATATGGCCTAGAGATAATGACGAGTTAATATTATTGAGAAGCAGTTCTTCTGCTACAGGTAGTAACTCTTTTGGTAGTTTAGTGGGTATAGGATCTAATAAACATGTTGGTTTAGATTCACTGATAAGTTTATTTAACTCTTCCTGTCCCATAGTTGTAAAGCACTGCAGTTTTTCTTTGGGTGCGATGAATGAAGCTAAATTACAAGATGCTGTAGAATCTACATTTGTTATTGTATTTCTGATGCCATCTATTTTATCAGTGAAGAAATTCATAAAGTCATTACTATTAAAATGTGAGGGAATATTTAATTTAGGTGACAGTGTTGGTTTTAACAATTATCTTAAAATGTCAGTCTTCTACTTTGTATTTTCTTTACCCCAAAACTGAAAATATGCCTCTAGATAAGTGCATTAATCCAGTGCAATTACAATTTTGCATTATCATTGCAAAATGTGTTGGTAATGAAATTCAAGTACACACTGCATTCTCAGTGCTGCCACAAGAGGCGCTATAGCGAGAATTACTGAAAATACTGTCAGTGATCTGTTTTCTGACTAGAATCTTGTTGAGCAAGTCTAATAGTAACACACACGTGTTTGCATATTTTTCTGGTTTTAAAATTAAATGGTAAATTTAAAGCAGTAGTTTGTGGCATCTTAAGTTGTTTGGCAATGTATCTACTTAACTCTGAGTTTTTCATATAACCTGTTGTACAAAATAAGTATCAGCCAGTGCATCTGTACTTGGATTGTTGACTGATCAAACTTGATATACTTGTATTTTGTTTGTCTCACTTGAATTTTGTTTACAGCTCAACTGGCTTAGTGTTGACTTCAACAACTGGAAAGATTGGGAGGATGATTCAGATGAAGATTTGTCCAACTATGATCGCTTTTCAGAGGTTAGTACTTTTTCGTTAAAAAATTAGCTATAATACACCCTCGCGGCACTATTGCCTACTATTATGGGAACTGTGTGAAGAATATGTCTGTAATTAATGTTGTGTACTGACTTGCTTTGTGGGTTTTAGATGATGGGCAACATGGGAGGAGAGGATGATTTACCTGACCTAGATGGAGCAGATGATGTAAGATTTAATAGTTTCTTCATATGTTAAATAAATTTTAGTTAAATGGAGTAGTTAATCCAAATTATTTATTCAGCCATATGTCATTCCAACCCAGCATGTTATTTTTGGACTCCATTGACTTTCATAAGTTATTTTGTCCATACTAAGTCAGTGGGGTCCAAAGCAACATTGTATGAACAAAAACATTCTTTAAATATCTTCTTTTCTGTTCCACTGAGAAAAATCATACAGGTTTATAATGACTTGAGGGTGAGAAATTTTCACTTTTGGCTGGACTGTCACGATACGTTCCAGCTGAAACTAATGATGTGCAAAACCAGTTATTTTTAATTAACTAGTTGTTTTACCAGTTGTGTTGTCTGAATGATTAGTCAACTTCGAGGAATCCCAGTTTAATTAGGCTCATTTAGAGTGGGTCACGTCCAATCAGATGCATTTATTATAAGGGGTGGAGCGTAACAGAATGGAACAGAACACAGAGGTCTTAATGACTCCCTGTTGATTTCATTTTTTTCAGGAATCAGCTGATAGTGATGACGAAAGTAAGTTTTCCTCTTCTTCTAGCTTGTACATTCAGAGGCATTTCTGTTTTAAAGGGATGGTTCAACCCAAAATGTCATTACATCATTTACTTATTTTTAATATTGTCTCATAATTTTTGTCCTTCCATTCCAAGTCTATGTAATCAACATTTTTAAGCCAAAAAGTACAGACAGTAAATAATCCATATGAATCAAGGGGTTTAAAGTCTTATAGAGAAACACAATCAGTTTATATGATGAATATTAAGTTATTCGCATATAAACACTGATCAACACACACTGAGAGAGCACTTTAAATACGGTAAACAGAAATTCAGCTGTCCTTGATGCTTGAGAACAAACCTCACTGGTTGCATGTCAAATAAGCATGTTTGAGCTGCACGATTCATGTAGAGGTGCGTTCCATTCAACCGTAAGTGGACTTCACAGGGTATTCCACCATCTTAAGTGAGATTCCAATCCGAAGGGGACGAACATGTTCAGTTGGAAGGGCACTGCGAACGGCATAGGGAATAAGGAAACATCGATACATCACTCCACAGGAAGTGGAGAGGGAAAATCACCCAACTGTCATTGCGCACCTCGTCATCAGTTAGAACTAACGATGGAGCCGTTGAAAGAGTTTTTTAAAGGCTCTGCAATCGAGGGGTTGCAATAAATGTTATTATTATGAATGGTTATGGCGATGAGTTACATTTGCATATTGTATTGTGTGAATAGGTGAAATTAAGTTAAACCGGCGAGAAACAAGCTGAGGCTCTGTCATTTTTTTTATTTTACTTTATTTACCTCCGGAGAGTTAATGAGGCTGTGTGTGGGAGATAAAGCGCACGAGATGAAACTACTACAATCTGTAACAGTCTAAACATACATTTTTACTATATTTATTAGATACATAATTGTATAAGTATTTTATGTTCAAATTTGAAAGTAAAATTACAATATTTATTTGTTATATCAATCTGCGTGACCCTGCCATTGATTTTCTTTGATGACGTTTCAGGGCGTTCCAAATGAGCGATTATTGTCAGCGAAGTCCACTTCAATGTATATCCAGTGCTTAGGGAGCAGTGAACACTGCGTATGTCATTATGTATTTTTTGAAGCTTAAATATTGTTTACCTAGACTTTCAATGGATGGACGCAAAAATTTTAAGTGTTATTTTCATTTGTGTTTTGAAGCTGAATAAAAGTCTTTGAACAGACATGAGGGTGAGTAAATGATGACAGAATTTCCATTATTGGGTGAACTGTCCCTTTAAGTGTTTTTGTATTATCTTGACTCATTATGCTGAAATAATATTGAAAATGAATTACTGTCCTTCTTGATTTTCCAAACTTTTTCCGTTTGAGTACAAAAGTGAATTTCTGAATAATTTATAATGTCCTGGCAAGCTCCAAAAAGACAGAAAAGCATTATTGAAAGCTTGAAAACCCATTCATTGTAACTGCAAGAAAAACAACCAGTACAGGTTCATCTCAATAAATTAGAATGTCGTGGAAAAGTTCATTTATTTCAGTAATTCAACTCAAATTGTGAAACTCGTGTATTAAACACAGACTGAAGTAGTTTAAGTCTTTGATTCTTTTAATTGTGATGATTTAGGCTCACATTTAACAAAAACCCACCAATTCAACAAATTAGAATACTTCATAAGACCAATAAAAAAACATTTTTAGTGAATTGTTGGCCTTCTGGAAAGTATGTTCATTTACTGTATATGTACTCAATACTTGGTAGGGGCTCCTTTTGCTTTAATTACTGCCTCAATTCGGCGTGGCATGGAGGCAATCAGCCTGTGGCACTGCTCAGGTGTAATGGAAGCCCAGGTTGCTTTGATAGTGGCCTTCAGGTCATCTGCATTGTTGGGTCTGGTGTCTCTCATCTTCCTCTTGACAATACCCTATAGATTCTCTATGGGGTTCAGGTCAGGCGAGTTTGCTGGCCAATCAAGCACAGTAACACCATGGTCATTGAACCAGCTTTTGGTACCTTTGGCAGTGTGGGCAGGTGCCAAGTCCTCCTGGAAAATGAAATCAGCATCTCCATAAAGCTTGTCAGCAGAAGGAAGCATGAAGTGCTCTAAAATTTCCTGGTAGATGGCTGCGTTGACTGGACTTCAGAAAACACAGTGGACCAACACCAGCAGATGTCACAGCACCCCAAATCATCATTGACTTTGGAAACTTCACACTGGACTTCAAGCAGCTTGGATTCTGTGCCTCTCCAGTCTTCCTCCAGACTCTGGGAAATTGATTTCCACATGAAATGCAAAATTTATTTTTATCTGAAAAGAGGACTTTGGACCACTGAGCAACAGTCAAGTTCTTTTTCTCCTTAGCCCAGGTAAGATGCTTCTGACGTTGTTTCTGTTTCAGAAGTGGCTTGGTGGCCCTTTTCCTGAAGATGTCTGAGCATGGTGACTCTTGATGCACTGACTCCAGCTTCAGTCCACTCCTTGTGAAGCTCTCTCAAGTGTTTGAATCGTCTTTGCTTGACAGTATTCTCAAGCTTGCGGTCATCCCTGTTGCTTGTGCACCTTTTCCTACCCAACTTCCTCCTTCCAATCAACTTTTCATTTAATATGCTTTGATACAGCACTCTGTGAACAGCCACCCCTTTCCGTAATGACCTTCTGTGACTTATCTTCTTTGTGGAGGGTATCAATGATTGTCTTCTGGACCATTGCCAAGTCAGCAGTCTTTCCCATTATTGTGGTTTCAAAGAACAAGAGATACCCGGAATTTATACTGTAGGGATATTCATTAATTGAAACTCAAATGTAAATATTCTAATATTTTGAGATACTGATTTTTGACTTTCATGAGCTGTAAGCTCTAATCATCAAAATTAAAACAAAAAAACTTTTGAAATGTTTTACTCTACATGCAATGAATCTAAACTATATGAAAGTTTCACTTTTTGAAATAACTTACAAGAAAAAATTAACTTTTTCACGACATTTTAATTTGAGATGCACCTGTACATTATATCAGTACTTAATGTTTTTTTTTCTCATTTGGGTTTCACAGAAGAAACTTATTCAAGTTGGAACAACATAAGAGAGCAAAATTAAGACAGATTTTTCTAACATCTGTGTTTTTCTCCAGAAATGCCAGATCTGGAATAAGCGACTGGCATGTTGTGGACAGACAGAGGAGGAGAGGGGGATGACATAATGAAAAGAGGAAGCTGTCACCTAAATGCTACTTGATCGGAAAGAGAACAAAGCTGGATTCAGTGAGACCGTTGAGTTCATAAGCATCACCTCTGTCTCAGCGGCTGCACTCCAGAAGATCGTCATAAACCTCTGTTGGGAGTTAATATGCATATTGTTGTACAGAGCTTCGTTGTCCCTCTCCTTATGACCAGTCCTGGCTTTTTTTGTTTTGTTTTAATCTGTACTAAAAACATGTATACTTAAACTGTTTGGAAAAACTGCACTGTATTCATATTTTTTTCAACCGAAAAGCAATAGATGTGATGGAAAGTTTCTTTTTTTTATTGTAAGGCATTGAAATTAAAATGAAAAATGAAACTTTGCAGAGGTGGAGAGAGTTTGTGTCTTGCAAATCTTGTTATTAAAGCATAAGATAAGAATGATTATGGAGTTTGGGAACTATAAGTACCAGTTATTAGACATAAGACTCACTGCCCTAATATACTTCTCTTCATATGTCTCTTGAGGTGGTAACAGATTTGTTGGATGTTGATGATATTTTCTGACTCTCCAAAATGATACAGTTTCCCCAAAGTCTATATTAGCACTGTATTTGGTATTGGACCGTTAATGTCTTTCATATTATGACTGCAATATGATATCTGATCTTTAAATGTAAAAGATGGGAAAACTGAAAAGGTATGTTTCCAATCAAATCTGAAACAAAAAGACCAAATAAGTTTGCACTATCAAAATGTGATGTTAGACAGGGCTATGTTTGTGCACATTGCTGGTTGACTTATCAATGTTTTCAAAAGAAAAAAGCTTTTGATTTTGTCTACATATTTCTAATAAACTACTCAATGCTTACCTTTTCATTTTCTCTGCTGAACAGTTAAATTGACAGCATTTACCATAGTGTCTAACCAAAAAAAGCATTTTTAAAAATTGCCTTTTTTCTATACAATAAAAGTCAAGGGGGTCCACTGTTGTATTTCAAAATATATTTTGCTTTTCATATAAAAAAAAAAAAGTACATTATACAGGTTTGGAATGATGATGACAAAACTTCCATTTTGAACTGTCCAAGATATAAATGAGCTTGTTTCTTTGTTGGAACAGATTTGGAGAAATATAGCATTACATCACTTGCTCACCAATGGATCCTCTGCAGTGAATGGGTGCCGTCAGAATGAGAGTCCAAACAGCTGATAAAAACATCACAATAATCCACAAGTAATCCACACCACTCCAGTTCATCAATTAATGTGAAGTGTTTGTCTTGTTTGTAAGAAACAAATCCATCATTAAAATGTTTTAACTTTAAATCATCGCTTCTGGCCAAAATATGAATCCATAATCTATAATCTGCTTCCTCCAGCGAAAAAGTCCATCCCTGTTGTCCTCTTACATCAAATTCCACCGTCATATTTGTTTAGAACTGTTTTGGACTGTTTGTAAACGGTGCTTGATCTGTGCATATTTCTCACCCAATTCAGATGAGAAGACTTTTTCTCTGGCGAAAGCAATATTATGTATAGAACACTCATGTTTTAGCTGGAAGCAAGAGTTTGAAGTCTAAAATGCCTTAATGATGGATTTGTTTCTTATAAACAGACAGCTTTTCACTTCACAAGACATTCATTGATGGATTAGAGTGGTGTGGATTACTTGTGGATTATTGTGATGTTTTTATCAGCTGTTTGGACTCTCATTCTGACGGCACCCATTCACTGCAAAGGATCCATTTGTGAGCAAGTGATGTAATGCAATGTTTCTCCAAATCTGTTCCGATGAAGAAACAAACTCATCTACATCTTGGATGGCCTGAGTGTGAGTAAATTTTCAGCAAATTTTCATTTTGGGGGTGAAATATTTCTTTAACAGATACAAATTTTGATGTTAACAATATTAGTAAATATTGAATTGTGCATTAACTAAGATTAATAAATGCTTTAGGAGTATTTTTCATGTTAACTAATGGTAACAAATGGAACTTTATTGTAAAGACTCCTCCCCAGGGGCGGTTCTAGGATTTCATCCTCAGGGAGGCTTAGCCCTCCTAGAGTCCATTAGATACAAAGGGGCGGAGTCAAAAGTATCAATTATTATATTATATTATTATTATATTATTATATTAATTTAAACAATTATTATCAAACAATTATATTCATTTATTAACATAAAAAATATATCTTACTGTAGGCTATATCTTTAGAGTTTTATAATTCATTATCTTCTTGTCGATCCACCGGTTCACATTTACAGCTGCGTGTTTCCACGTAAAAATAAGGGTCGTTTTTGGCTTTGGTCTAAACAAAGAGCAGAAGTGCTTATTGAAAAATAAGTCAAATTCATTCTCTGCCAGCAGGTGGCGCTTTTCGCTCGGAATATAGCCGTTTCCCCGGTAACCGCAATAAACTAAACAGCGCAGCACCTGACTCTGAAACTTGCAGCACTCATATTTGATCAATTAAACCACAGCCTTTTGAAGTGTAAGCTACATCTCAATTTACATGTATATTTTGTTTTTTTTTCACCGGAGCACCAACTGAGTCTTCTCCTCCCGTTTCTCCCAGTGATCCTTGTTTCCTTCCCGCAGTACTACCGCAGTTATCAACAGCGCCACTGGGTTGTAGGTTGCCAAGTTCAGGGATAAATGGGTTGAAATGTGTATGTGTGGATTGTATGAGAAGGATGAGATTCATACAAGATCTGGCAACTGGACAACCTTGGAATATGTTGACGTGATTATTCATATAAGGAGGTTTGGGCCATACAAATTACGGGAGTTTTACCGGAGGCGAATGTAGTAAACATATCAAATGGCGTATCTGTGAGATTATTATTATTATTATTATTTTTTATAGAAAGATTAAAAATACGGGAGAAATACGGGAAAATATTTAAATGGCATAGCGGGATAGAATGGTAAAATACGGGAGAATCCCTGGAAAAACGGGAGGGTTGACAATTATGCACTGGCCTGATCGTTCAGATAGCTGATTATAGTTTTAGGGGGGCTGAGACAAATAGGGGGGCCCACCTAAAAAGGGTCTAGAACCGCCCCTGCTCCTCCCTCAGGAAACCTGGCTTCAGTAATTTGTTCAAGGGCATAATGGTGATGGGATATCTGAGCAAGCATTTGTTTTTACCTGCCAACTCCATATTTCCAGAGGCGTACTTAATAAGCATCCACAACTCGCTCTTTCATACAGCATTACGCCCTGAGGTCAAGAAGGAGGTGCTATAATGACGAGTTCAGAACGGCCTATGAGGACATGCGGACACCTCTCACTTCACACCAACCCTTAGCAGGGTGTAGCCTATGTAAAATTTTCTGCCATGTTAATTAAGCATAAATGCGGTCACCTAATTAAAAGGAGGATATTCTGGATAAATGTAGTCTGTTTACATATTATGTAGCTATTACTGGATGAATGGCATGGCCTCTACCTATCAGTAGCGGACCATCACTTCCTACAGCCGCATTGTGGCTGCGCATCTATTCCTCTCCAGTGACTTCAGACTGAGCATCTCCGCGCTGGGTCCTAAAGCCGGACCTCTTTCTGTTCCGCTCCTTAAACACATGACGTCTTCCCCTCAGCAGCAACAAATGTGGGTATTGAAAAAGGCAATCAATAATGTTTCATAATTGTATATAACTAAAGGAGTTTGTTTGTTACAACTGGCCCTGCTTTTTCACTCACCAGACCACATATTTACATGATGGAGCAAATAACTGACAAATGTGTTTCCTTCTTAAGTTTTTGGTCTTCACCATTGTTAAAGCTGCTGTTTAAGTGATTTTTTCAGATGGTCCTCACTGCAGAACACAAGATCCAGGGGGAGTGGTTGGATATAGATCCACCTCCTCTCACCTTACATATACCTAAACCAGGGGTGGGGAACGTTGATCCTGGAGGGCCACTCTCCTGCAGAGTTTAGCTCCAACCCTGACAAACCCTGTAAAACAATACCTAATTGCATCCTGAAGACCTTGATTAGCTGGTTCAGGTGTGCTTGATTAGGGTTGGAGCTAAACTCTGCAGGGACACCGGCCCCCACCCCTGACCTAAACCTACCCGTCTCCACCCCCTGATCCCTAAACCCACCCATCCCCACCCCTAAACCTACCATCTCCACCCCCTAGATGTGTATCCAACCACGCCCCTTGGATCTTTGTTCTGCAGTGAGGGGCTAGTGGATTTTTTGGAGTACCACACGTGTAAAATGCGCCTAAATCTGACCACACACTTGTGTCTGTGTTACAGCCTTATAGGACATGTGAGCAGCAAAAATAATGCCCTGTCCCAAATGAAACCGAAAATGTTAAATGGGACACCCGTCTTATGGAGCCATACAGTCATATGCAATGATGCTCATCAGAATTCCTTAAGAACCAAATCTGAGACCGGGCCAGAATCTGACAGGGCCACTGTGGATTACTATTATTTTTTTAGTGTGTTGAATTTTCAGCATCAATACTCCAGTCTTCAGTGTCACATGATCCTTAAGAAATCTTTTTAATATGTTAATTTGCTGCTCAAGAAACATTTCTTATTATTATCAATGTTAAAAACAGTTGTGCTGCTTAATATTTTTGTGGAAACCGTGATTGTCCTTTTTCAAGATTCTTTTATGAATAGAAAGTTCAAACGAACAGAATTGATTTAAAACAAAAATGTTTCATAAAGGTATAAATGTTTACTGTATTTTTGGCCAGTTTATTGCATCCTTGCTGAATGAAACAGCAATGGAAGACAGACAGAATATTTAGGAAACCTTTCATATTTGCAACTGAATATCAGATTATCACGATAAACCACTTTTCCACCAATAGGGGCTTGAGGAAGTCAACTAGTTTTGTACGGGTATTCATCAAATCTGTGTCCAGCAGATGCTTTGCATAATTTAAAAAATGGAAAATAATACTTTAAAAGAATATACTTAAATGCAAACTGAATGTAGTGTTCTCTGACACTTAACTGCATGTTAATTAAATGAAAATGTATTATAGTTTACATTTATATTGCATGCAGTTAGTTTAATTTTAGAGTGCTTTTTGACCCACTTAAGTAGGCCTCTTACATCTTTATATGCAATTTCATAATACTTCTATTGTCTGTGGAAATATAGAGTGTATGAATGTCCTGACAAACTTTAATAATAAACTAAAATATACTTTAATGTCATTTCTATTGAAATTTGTATGTAATGTATTTAAATGTATTCATAATTACACATTTGTAGTTGAAGTTTCAATTTAGTATTTAAAATATCCACCCATTCGTCAAACCGCTTACCCTCTGTAGGTTAGCTGGCCTTTTAAAATACATTAAACAAACAACACTACAATTAAAATGATAATCAAGTACTTTTTGAAGCATGACAAAAGATTATTAAAACAAAGAAATAAAATGTAAAACTTTCGATTTGACATTATTACAAATGACACTTTTTAAAAGTGTATTTAAGTGTGTTAAGAAACAGTCATGAAAATGAACACTCTCTTTATGCACACTTAAGTGACCTTCAATAATATTATATTACTTGATTTAAGTGCACTACAAATGCACATTCAGGACAATTAGGCACACTTCTTATTCACAGGGGTATTGTGGTCAATGCACAGCTCTTTTCATCGAGAGAGAGGTTTGTGTCAGAGGTCTGGTGTTTGGCAGCGGTCTCCTGGACTCTACCGCGGTCTGCAGCGCATCCGGTCGGCTTTAAGACCCAGAGACGCGCTGCTGCTTGGCCGTCATTCACTTCCTCTTTCGGCTCGCTCTCTTTCTCTCCTCTGTGATCATGGCTGCGCTCAAACATTACCAGCCATGTTTGCAAATCTGAAACCCAAAGGTTAGCGATTTACCCGTTTATTATTTACATCGCTTACACCCTCTTCATCCACACTGGTCCTTTGCCGGGGGGCATACTCTCTGTCTCCTGTGCGATCGGCAGATATCAAGGTTGGGCAGTTTTATTATCATTATACGGGGAAACTTTTGAGAGTGTGTTGTGTGGGTGATGCTGCCTCATTTTCTCTTAGCTTATCTCTGGAAAATAACCTGAATTAATCATCGAAAGATGACCTTCTGAGAGAGATGACGAACGTGTATTTTTAATATCGCATTTGTAGAAGCGAGCTTTAAAAACATAAATAAGCTAGCCCCAATGTCTTACAGCTCACAAACCCTCTAGTATTTATATAATCAGCCCGTTTTATCTGTACGTTTAGCGTCTTTAATTATTTAAATAACGCACAAACCTGTGGTTATGTAAATAAGACCTGCTGTTTTTGTTTACCTCACTTTCGTCGATGATTAAATACTGTTGCATTAAATTCGAGCCCAATTTCATTCATACTCCAAAATATTGAATTAACATTAATGCTAATCTGCGAATATTGTCTCATAAACGCTCGCGATGCGGGAACGCAGGCCTCATTTTGTCACGGCTTCGCCGCTGATATAAACCAAGCACTTTAATCAAACTTCATATCAAAATATCATTTTTTAAATTGTCTGTATATGCCTAGGTTGTCATTATGTACATCACTAAAACGTCTTCCCATTATCTTTATTCGTGGTCATATGTCTTAGTACACAATTACTCTTTTATCTTAAAGCAACGTCTTTTTGTTTTCGTTTTTGTGTTGGTTGTTTGGCCGCATCTCGTTTCTTTTTCTTCGTTTTATGGGTTAATATATGATCGCAGAAAGAGTGAAATTATATTAAAGAGAACGAAGAAACCGAGTTAGAGCAGATATGAGTTTGTTTACCTTGAGTTGTGGTGTTTTAGTGTTGGAGAAGTTATATCAAATGTGTGTATATATAATTATATTTGTGTATGTGTGTGTGTGAGATGAGATCCAGAAGCAGCGCATGGTCATGTGCAGCGGTTAGCCTCCATGCTAACCGATTCCCACATCTCCCTCTTTTCTTTATTCACATTTCCCGTGTAATATTTAAGTAAACATCACTCTTTCTTCGTATATGGTGGTTTTTAGTGGCGTTATGTCGGCCGCACGGCAGTTCTGAATGAAATCGTTCAGTTTTGAGTTGAATGTTTACTGTTAGCCTTGCGGCTAATGTTGGACACGCACAAAATAATTACTGCCGGATTTGATCTAAATGCATAAATCTACATGAGGTCATTTTAATTAGGTTTTATAAAAAACTTCCAGGTCTGACTTGTTGTTATGTTTAAGGTGTAATTGCTGAGTTTGAGGCTGGTGTTCAGCATGAGATATGAGTGTGTGATGTGTGTTATTTAACGCGATTGCTCGGGCATCTCATCGGCTTTATCTGCGACATTTTATGTTGAGATGTGAAGAGCAATATTTGTGATGTCCGCCACAGCAGTGTTCACTGGCTGCGTCTCAAAACCTCGCACACCGGCTACCTGCACAGCATTTTTGGGCGTCATTGCTGCGTTCGGAACGTTCGGTGTGTCCACAAAGATGCCGAAAATCCAATTAGAACGTTATGTACTCGCCGACAATGCTGATAAATGCCGTATAGTTAGGCAGATCGCTAGGTTTTGAAACGCAGCCACTGTCTTCAGCACTGAGGTTCATAAACGTTAAACGCTCTGTACTAAGGTTGGGTGAGAGTTGGAGTCTGCAGATTTTTAGTACAGGAGGATGAGAAGGATTTGCCTATTGTTTAAAATAGTAATTGTGGTATTAGTAAAGAGTTCAAATATGAGACAGGTTTTTTGGAATAATTTATATAAATTTTTCCATGACTCTGTGGGTTTAACTTTTTTATTTTACACAAATTTTTACACCACAAAAATGGGTTGTATGCTGATATTTTTCTTTCTTTCTTTTTTTCTTTTTTTTTTGGTAAAGATATTTTTTTTAATGGTTTGACAGCTGAATGCCAGACGCCAAGGTAAACAAAAGCACAATCTATTGAAATGTTCAAACTGTAAAAGCATGGCCCTAGCAACACTAAGGTTATAGGTTCGATTCCCAGGAAATGCTTGAACTGAAACAAGTCGTTTCAGATAAAAATGTATGCCAAAAGTTTTAAAAAGTAAAAGTTTCCTGAATATATCCCACACACTGTCTGTCATTGGTTGGATAAATGGAAAGTCCCGCCCTAAACTTACTCTAATAGTTGAGCCAATATTGCTGTGCCAGATTCTTAAGGTGCGTCCCAAATTGCGTACTTGTGCACTATTCTATGATGTTTTGTAGTATAAATAGTGTGAGTAGTGTGTTCACACTGAAAATTCCAAAAATAAAAAGTGCACCTTAAATAACCGGTCGCAGCTTTAATTACATCGCGAAGGGGGAGGGACTATCAGACTCTGATTATTAATGACAAAATAACCTTATAAAATTCAGACACTACATTGAGTGCATAGTGTGTAGTGCGTCATTCGGGATGCAGTTTTAGAGATTTTTTTGAAAATCACAGAATCTGTCAGAAATCACATACTCTTGTAGGCACTACAGTTGATGAGGAACAAACGTCGCAACTGAAAAAACAAATGTTATAGTATGAATGTAATCCAGGCATACTGCTTTTGCCATGTTGGCTTTGTCATGTGACCTACTGCATCAGTTGTGTCACTTCACTGCCATTCACAATCCTCTCACATTGCCTATGTGGGATAGTAAAGTGTGCTTTGGATGCGTACTTCAGAATCTCATTTGAAGTTGTAGTTCATCTGGGTACTTTTCGCCTACTGTTTTTATAAACATAAGGTGCATCCCCATTTGTATGCTTATGCACTATTCTATGCTGTTTGTAGTATAAATAGTGTGGTTAGTGTGTTCACACTGAAAATGCCAATAATAAGTGCACTTCAAATGCCAGGATGTGCACTTAATTAACTGAAAAAAACACTTCATGCACTTCATGCATTCAGACTCTGATGCTGGACAAGATAACCTTATAAAATGTATATTGTTCCTAGTGTATAGTGTATCATTTGGGACACAACAATACTGATTTTACATACTGTTTAGTAGGCATTTTCAGACACAGGAATAGTGTTTACACTTGTCAGGGAAATCAGACGACATTTGGCGTATTTACAGTTGTCAGTGCGTGAGAACGTGCCATAAGAGAAAGTATCTTAATACTAAAAATATGCCTCGTATAATCTTTCACTTGTTTTTTTTTTTTCTTCCGCCAGATGGAAGCAAATAACCATTTCAACTACGGGCCTCACTCTTCTGTGTCAGCTAACTCAGGACTGAAGCATTCCTCAGGAGATTCTCTCTATACTAACGGGTCCTCCATGAGCTTCCCCCAGCAAGGGAAAAGTGAGTCTATTATTTGCGTTTCATTTTTTATTCATACATGTAGTCTATAAATCCATAAATGCTGTGGCTTTTATGCTCTGTTTTTAACTGATGCTGTTCGTCGCACAGATCTGAATGGCGAAATGAATGTGAATGGCATCACTACTGCAGGTGGGAGCAGCCAGCCAGGCGCCCACCCTCCCTCTTCCTCTTATCCTCACATGAGCAACCATCACCTCCCAGGCAGCATGGGATTCGACTATCTTTGGGGCCAGTCTCAGTACAACCCAGCGATGGGGCCTGTCCCGCCCCATGGGTTGCACCAGAAACCTGCCTCCCAGGGTGGGATACAACCACAGCAGCCTCATCACCACTTCCAGGGCCATGGACCGTACCAAGTCAACGGCAGTATGGGACCGTCCCGGCAACCTCCGGGCGCTGGGCCGCAGTATTGGGGAAGGGGAAACCCTGGGCAGCAGCAGCCGCAGGGGGGATCTTCGATGCCAATGGGATATAACTCTCACAGCATGTATGGGACGTTTCCCAACCAGGGGATCCCAGCGTCCCAGCATCACCAGCAGCCTCCGGCCTTGCAGCACCAGTCTGCAGCGGCACATCATCTCCAACACCATTCACACCACCACCCACCTCAACACCAGCAGCAACAACAACAACAGCAGCAGCAGCATTATGGTGTGATGCCTAATGGAATCCCGTATTACCAGCATCCGTCGCACCAGTCCCAGCCGCAGGCCCAAACTCAGTCTCAAGCGCAGACTCAGATGATACCACCTGCTGCGCAGAGCTTTACGCCTCCACGAGGAAGCCCACAGCACCATCACGTGGCCAGTGGAGGAGGCAGAAACAGTCCCCATCATGTGCCGGTCCCAATGAGGTCCCCTTCTGCTGTGCCTGATAGCGGTTCGCCTAAGAGCAGAGAGATGCAAGGTGAGCAACTGCCACAAACGGGCCTCAGTGTGTTGGAAACAGGGTTGTTTTGGTTTAGATTTTTTTTTTTTTTTTTTATATAGTTTTTATTTTGTAATTTCAGCTTAGGTTTTATTTTTAATGCTCTTATCTGTTATTTTTAATTCATTATTATTATTATTATTATTGCATTTTAGTTAGTATTGTAGGGCTGCCAAAGTTAAAGTGCTAAATATTTAACAACATCAAATTTCTCTGCGCAGTCTAGTGTTATTGCTATTAGGGTTTCACAATTAGTCGAATTTCTAATCGTGATTACAATTACGGATGCCATAATTACGTAATTGTTCAAAGGCGCAATTAAATAAAAAAAATAAATAAAGTCCACTTACATTATTTGGCGCACTTAAGATGTGTGTTTTTTTTTCTACAGGTTATCTTGAGGGTTTTTCCCATTGTTTTAATTTGTTTTAGCATAACATTATAATACCATGCATATTTTTATTTATTTATTTTTATTTAAAGAAAAAAAAAACTATGTAGTTGATATTTGAGGCTTAATGCTATAAAAATGCAATACGCAAAAGTTTTTCAGAAAGAGTGTTTTCAGCTTGTTAATTTTCATATAAAAATATGACATGCAGCTGCTTCACACAATGGTATAAAGTTACCCAAAACATCATTCAGTGTAAATTGTGATAATCATAATTAATAATCGCCATTACAATTTAAAGGGAATAATTGACAATTGATTTTTGTCATAATCGTGTAGCCCTAATTGCTATTGAGTAGCATTTCCATGTTTAATTGAGGTGGGATGTAAAGTTGTATTAAAACAAATTAATTTGAGATTATTTTAGTTAGTTTTAGGTTCTAGAAAATGTGTTTTAGTTAAATTTCCCATTAAAAAGGTACGCTATGTAACTTCCGTCTAGTGGCTCATAAATAAAACACTAGGTGTGTTTTCATTACAGACTTTTGCGATATTTTGTAAATGTCGATAGTTTTTTATCGCGAAATGACAGCGTTTCCATTTACTCATGTTACGCAACTAAAACGTAATTTTTTCCTCTCGCATTAAGTCATGGCGACAGATGTTGGTAGGTTTACGTATATCGCAGCCACCGCACTAGCCATTGTTTTTAATCGAAGGAGATGTATGCGTGTATCTTTAGAGAAGGGGTGTGGAGTTATCTTACCCAAGCATTGACTAGAGTGGCCATGTTGGAGCCGTAATGCATTGTAAATAAGGGGTTATCCAAGCATTAATGGTAAGGAAAGCCCTTTATACTTGAGAGCAGCCACGTGTGAGGTGTGTCTTGAAGACTATAGTACATTGAAGAATGATCATATGATATTTATGGACGCCAGGTGACCTGTAAATGCAAATATGGGAGTTTTTGCAAAATTGACGTGTTTCCATTGGGCTTATTTTCATTTCGCAGTTACAGTTTGTGCAATTTGAAGGGTAATGGAAAGCTACTGTTTTGGTTGTGTTTCGGCTCTTACTGTAGTGATTTAGGGTAAGGCAAAAACACATTTTGAATTAGTGGATTGTACACGCTTATTTAAATTTTGTTAATTAAACAAACAAACAAAAATTACATTGTTTACTTTTATCAAACAAAATTTTTGTGTGTTAACTGTAAAACAGTAGTTTTAAGTGGTGGCACTCCTGCCCAATTCTCTCTTAAATTAAGCCTTAGTAAAGATATATGCATAATAAATTGTCTTAAATTAATAAACAATTTTGGTACGTTTCACATGTGACCAACTGCATAGTCAGTGTGTTTTATAAGGTCTTCAGAATTTCAAAACAAGATTGTCTCGCTTGTTTGCAGATAGCTTTGTGGAAACAATATATAGTCTTTCTCATTCATACTGTAAGTAATATGATTACAAAAATGGCAGCATGTTTTATCATGCATGTTCTGACTTCCTGTACTTAGGTGGTGCCATGGACTTCCTGAATGGCTTTTAATATCACCAGCGCTACTATTCTGTCCTCTGACAAAAGTAACTTTAGGCCAGTCAAACATGTTTTCACCAATGGTAGTTGACTTTTTGGATTAGGAAGTGATTCAAACTGAAAAATAGTCCGTAAACAGGTGATATCTTGCCCCAGTTCTCTTTTCCACCCACATTTTCCCTCGTTCATGAGACAATGGAAACAATCAACAATACTGTGCTTCCCATTGAAGATCAAAATGCATTGTCTATGTCTTAATTTATATATTTTTTGCTCTGCTTTGACCTTATTCAAATTGCTTAGAGGAGCACAAGACAACAATCATCAGAGGCTTTACTGTAGTTTCCACATTGATGCATATGTTGATTTTTGGCCTCTTCACTCATTCATTATATACAGCGAATGCTTTATTTAATTACATGGGGAAAATAGTGAGCGTAAAGAAGTGAATTCAGTGCACATGCTATTGCACAACTGTGTATAACCCAAGTCAGGTTTGAACTCTAGTTGCATGCACATTAACAGCATAGTGCACTACTTTCCAGGCCACATCTCTGACCTAAAAATCCAATTTTAGTTGCATTTCAATTCACATAGAAATGAATGTGGCTTTCTGCTACCAGTCTGAACAGTGTTGTGTTCATACAAGTCTTACTAACAGCTGTTGTGTGTTTTTGTGTTCTGTAGTTCCTCTGAATGAGTCCTTCAAAGAAACAGATAAAAGCTTCAATGGAGTGGAGAGAAGCTCTGTACCCCAATGTTTGCCCAAAACTGAGAGTTTTCCTGTGAAGCCCCCTGGCCCTGTTTCCTCTACTGACTATGTGCAGCATCCAGCTGTGGATCTGGAGAACCCTGTAAAACAACGTCAGGAGATGGGAGCTGCCGCAAAGGAGCTTAGTTCTTCCCCCGTCTCTGGACCTCCTCCACCACTAGCTAGTCCGCCTCGAATGGTCTCTGGTCAGGATTCGCATTCTCCTTCATCTTCAGGATTTGCTTTATCTGCAACTTTGGGCGCAAATGCATCCATTTCTCCACCCTCTCTGCTTCAGACAGTCCTAGGCCAAAGACCTGGATTCTCTGGACCTTCATCAGCTGAAGGAACACCTGCAGGACTTGGTACACCTCCTTCAATGTCTTCTCCTAAGAGCTCCAGAGCTCCATCTGCTGTTTCCCACAACCAGCCAGTAGTGTTTTCTTCAAAGACCTTGATGCATCCTCCAACGGTGCCTGCTGCGCAGCCTCTGGCGGAGGCCCATGGGTCAAAAAGTCCACAGGTCTCTCCAACACCTCTATCTTTAGCTGCGTCTCCATCTGTTGTCTCCGCTCCTCCTGCGTTGGCACCACTTAAAGGACCCCAAGAGGCATCACCTCTAACAGGCCAGAGTCCTAAACATCCTGCTGCTTCCTCGACTCCGACATCTGTTGCCGATAACGTCTCTCTCCCGGCGGTCTCTGCACTTCCGTCTGTGGTTGCTGGTTCTCCTCAAGTTGCCGCTTTGGCTTCATCTGCACCACCTCCTGTTGTTAGCTATTCTTCTCAGGCATCTTCAGCAAGTCTCAATGTTTCTGCTGTTCCAAATGTATCTCGTTCCCTCATTGGTTCTGTAGTTCAACCTTCAGATATGATGGCGAATGTAGATGTTTCTTCTCACAGTCCAGGCCAGATGAGTTCTCATGGTGTATTACGGCACAACTTTGGGGAATCACACTCTAGTCTGATTCCTGGTAAACATGAGGCCTGTGGTTCCCAGAGTAAAGTTGGAGTCATAATGGGCACATCCAGCAATGAGGCTCAAGCTGAGATGCATAAGGTGCAAATTCATGG
>JAFVLL020036463.1:0-23364 GCA_021397915.2 Tor tambroides | reverse complement strand
TCCCGCTTCCTTCAATGAGGCAGATTCATTGATTTGCTCATTAGGGCCGAGGACATAGTGTGGAGGGCTCTCTCTTTCTTCTCCTCTTCTGGCTCATTCAGAGCCGCTCGGCGTGGAGGTGTGACTGCCCTCTACCCTCCACTGCACAATCTGAAAAAGCGAGGAGTGTGTGTGTGTGTGTGTGTGTGTGTGTGTGTGAGAGAGAGAGAGAGCGAGAGTGTGTCCCCATGAGACTCATCCTGGTGGGCTCTCAGCGTATTTTTCAGAGAATTTTGAAATCTGTGATTCCACCCCCGTCCTGTCTCCATGTTGGGCGGGAAGGACCCAAAGGGAAAGAGAAAAATAGAAAGACGGCAGCTCTTTGCTCTATGTCTGTGCTTGAGAAGTTTAAACTAGCTTAGCTGTGTACTAGAACATGGCAGCTGGTCCAAGCTGCTTTAGGTGGCCAACTGGTAGGGATCTGGC
This sequence comes from Tor tambroides, assembly GCA_021397915.2. NCBI lineage: Eukaryota > Metazoa > Chordata > Actinopteri > Cypriniformes > Cyprinidae > Tor > Tor tambroides. Next base: position 22,899 of record JAFVLL020036463.1, on the reverse strand, counting down.
TGACCTTGGAACAGCAATAAACTAGCTACTAAACTAGTTGTAAAAAAACAGCTTGACCACCTTAAACTGCTATTATCTCATTTTTCCAGCAGGGTCCTTGATCGGGATGGTCTGGTAGCTCACCCAAATCACCCCACACTAGCTGTTAGTCCAACAGGCTAGAAACCAACTCCAATAATTCACATCAAAGCTTTGTGAAATATAAAAGGCAGCTACATATTTCCAAATAGAAACAGTGCAAGGAAAATGTATTATTTTTTTTAATTTATTTTTTTAAGTATATTTGTATACAATATGTATATTATAAAAGACAACAAAATTAAACAACTGCTTCCACCAAAGTAAAAAAAAGGATATACAATATATTGCAACTGATGTAAAGCAAACTGTTATTTGGAAAACAGTAAATTTGTGGGGAAAAAGGAGAAAAACACCCTAAAAATTTTGAAATAATAAAATAAAAAAAAACAACAACAACATAATATCTGTCTTTTAAAAGTTAAATAAAAAATGGCAATACCAAAATCACTGAATGTAAGAGTGTTAATTTTGACAGTATACATGTTGCAAAAATTTTTTTTCATGTACACTACTGTTCAAAAGTTTGGGATTTGTAATTATTTTATTTTTAATAATACTTTTTTTTTTGAGCAAAGATGTCTTAAATTGACCAAAAGTGACGGCATAACGTTACAAAAAAATTCTATTTTAATTAAATGCTGTTCTTCTGAAGTTTCTATTCAACAAAGAACCCAGAAAAAAATGTATCACAATTTCTACAAAAATGTTAAGCAGCACAACTGTTTTTAACATCGATAATAATAAGAAATGTTTCTTTCTTACATGATTTCTGAAGGATCATGTGACACTGAAGACTGGTGAAGTGGCTGCTGAAATTCAGCTATGCCATCACAGGAATCAATTATATTTTAAAGTATATTAAAATAGAAAAAGTTATTTTAAAATTCAATTATATTTCACAACATTACTTTTGTTTTTTTTTTGATTAATGCAGGCTCGGTGAGCATTAGTGGCTTCTTTCAAAAAATTGGCAAGACAATAAGGCAGGGCCTTTGAATCGCAAGTGTGAGTGGGAGAAGAACCAAAAGAACTAGTTGGGTGTTTTATAATGATGGCACCAGTGAGACTGCAGGGCCCAGGGCCTCCACTCAGGCCTGCAGTCTTTCTCTAAGCCTGCTGCTCTGTCTGAATGAGGCCCTTGTAATTACCTCAGAAATGCTACTCGTCCGTCAGCCCTTCTGGTGCCTGCTGAAGAGCTGTCAATCAAGCTCTCGAGAGCCCAGCAGGATAATGACAGCAAGCACAGCAATTTGGTTGTAAGAGGGGCTTTCTGCATGTCTCTAAGCAGCTAATCCAACTAAGTTTCTGAAAAGTTCTTTTTCCCCGGTTAATTTTTGCTCATGTCGAAAGAATGCAAGACCACAAACCAAAGACTAAATAAACCAGCATGACAAACGTTTAGGTTAACCCAAACTTATTTGTCTTACAGTGTATGGAAGATCATGTGCTATTGTGTGGTCACAACTGGAAAAAAGTCTGAAACAATAGAAACCATTCTGAAGCTACTATGATATATAGGATACAACAATGGATAGTAAAAAAATACATAAAATTTAAGATGTGCACATATCCATTGCTAACCACACGTTGAGAAGGCTAAAACGGCCACTAACATCCTTATTCCACTTCCTTGAGGTTAATGTCTGGAAAAATGAGATGAAGAAAAGCCTTCACGGACTCAAAGGTAAACCTATTAGGGCGACAAATGTATCCCTTTAACCGACCCTTGGGAAGCAAGTGTCTTGAATGTCAAGCTCTTACAAAACAGAGGTGTTTTTGGTGTGGGGCAAGGAAACAGTAAAGCTTTGCCCTATTATATTCGAATGGCCCCTAACGGAGAGGGGGAATACATTTTCTGCTCATTAACAAAAGATGGGCAGAGGAGGAGATACATTCACCTCTAGGAGCTGGGGTGCGCTGGGTGCTTTCAGGTCTCTTGGAGATTCAAAAGCAGAGCTTAAAGAGAAAAGGACAAAAAGGAAAAGTGGCTAGAAATATTCGGAGGGCGTGTTCGGGTAAGGCCATTTACTCGACGTAGTTGTTCCAGTGCCACCTCTTATGCAAAACAAGAAGAAAAAAAAAGGAAAGAGATGCTTGTTTCTTGATTGATGAGAAAGTGTGAAATGTGATCACAGTCAGAAATGTTTGTGTTGAAGGGGAACTTTCATTGTGGAACAAAATACGACAACCCCACGGCAAAACTCAAAAGAAAAAATACATGAATGCCACCTGGCATGACTAGTACCGAAAATGTTTAAAATATCAAATTCATTGAGCGATAATTGCTCACAGCAACAGGGCTCTGAGATTCCCACGGATTTAATCTACTGAATTTTAAAATAGAGGGGAAAAAATCATCATGACTTCACTACATTTATGAACACGACCACAGCACCTTCCCACATCTAAACAGCGCAGAAGCATGTAAACAGGAAATGGCCATGAAATGGGCCAAACTAACTCACAAACCATGCCATGCTGTACATTTAGTGAGGGCAGAAGAAAACAATGGTCATTTGAAGTCCTGATTCATCTCCTTATCCTTGCTCTAACAATCTACAGCAGCACTGGATGCCAACAGAGAGAAATCTAAGGGGCTTTTCAGAGATTTACCACAGCACATAAAACAAAATCAAGATGAAGGGAAAAAGAGTTCACGGGTCAAGTGGCACACAAGAGCAAGAGGGCCGAGGGGAAAAAAGATGGATTTTTGAAGTGCTCATGTTTCTGCAGGGGTTGTACAGCTCATGAATACTGGTGTTGGTCTGTTTCAAATCGTAGTGAGCTGCATACAGAGGGAACATTTTAGACAAGAGAGATAAAATGGATAAAGCATGGATACAACATGAATTACCAAGCTAATGTGCGTGCTTTATTCCTTACTTGGATGCATTTGAGATTAAAAGCCTTCTTGTCTTTGTCAGGTAGTGAAAGAGAGTCCATTTTAAACCAAAATTACATCGTAATTATGATTTCCGAATAACAATAAATTAAAAGATCGCAGAAATACACAACATATTATGTTTAAATTTGGACACATACTTTACATTTTGCACTATACTGTACACTATAAGGCTAGTGTGACCAAAGGTCCATTTCATGGATTTCAAAGACCGTAGACATTAAATAAAGAGACTTATAATGGCTTAATGTTGCTTTCAGACCATTAGTCTGCTACTAACTCTTCTTTCAGCTCTTGAGGAAACCTAAAGCTTGTCCCCGAGGTGTAACGTCTCCTAAACCAAGCGAACTGCAGATCAAAACGACTAAACGCTCCTCATGATAAAGCTGGTGCTGATAGCAGTCCTTTAACTTGTCAGGTCAGGTCTCTGAACCGACTATCAGCACCAGGCCTGGAAACTGTCAAATACCATCACAGATGGATGGCTTGTGGGCTTCACATCGACAGCTCTGCATTCCTACAGCTGGATGGAGACATGCATGCAATGCCAGTTAACTTCATTAAAGAGTGGTCATTCAGTCTCCGTGAAAAGGACATTAATGGTTAATGCGATAAAAGTCTTGGTGCTCTGTCATCCATTTTTTATGTCCCATGAGTTTGATAAGACATTACAGTGAGTAGACTTTCTTACCTCAATAATGTAAAGCACAATGTTCTTGTAGAAGCAATACAGGATGCACTTGGCAACACGGTTGTAATTCCAAGCGCCGTGAACCAACAGAAGATTCTTCAAGTACTTGAACTGTGAGAGAGAAGGGAGGACAGAGATAAGTTCATTAAGGCCTATCGTTTACACAAGATCTACAGTTCCCCAGCCAACACAGAAAGCGGTTTTGGATTTGAAAATAAAGAGACAATCTTGTCCATGCTGGGCAACAGGAAACCTGGAGTTGCAGGGACAAGACAAACACTGTCTCACCCATATTCCTGAGAATTCCAGCTACAATCTGTCTTATTTTGTTGAAAAGCAGAGGAAGGGAGAAAACTTTTTGCAGCTGTGCAAAAACAATAAAGTAATTTTTTGGTTAACACATTAAGTTTGGCTTTTAACAACTGCCTTATATTATGAAAAGTTCATCAGTTGGCCACTAAGAATTAGCTTAAACCTGATTGTCATAAAATATGATTTAGATCCAAATGGTACTTAATCTACTCACCCAACACCCAAACTATAGATACAAACTGCTTAAATCACCTGGATTCTGTCAGATTTACTGAATATAAAGTGCTGTTTGTGTTGCTGTCACTGTGTTTAACTTTCATCAAGTCAGACAGATGTCTTTTTTCAAACAGTCGATGAGTAGTTCACTCCAATTTATTGTTGCTTCATACACATGTATATTGCAAAAGATTGAGTAGATAAATATATTTACTAAACATTTTCCACCATATTTTCTGCTGAGTTCAGCACACTACACATCAAAAACAGGCTCAGCACCAACACTCTACTTCTGATTTACAACACTTAGGTGGACAGAGTGAACACTGAGTGATTTCACATGCACAATTCGCTGATAATTCATAAAATTGTGTTTTCGTCTGGCTTAGACATCAAAATGTAAACAGAGATGTGCTTTGCTCACTAAATAAGCCTCAAAATGCTGATGAAGGCGTTTACGTGCAGATCAAAATCAGGATACAAGAGATAAATCTATATGGATTGTTTTCTTTAAACAGTTTATGAAATTAAACTAACGAAAAAACAACCGACATGACCTTACATGTTATTGGTTACAAAGCATAACAGATACAAGTTGTTTGTTTCACTGTAACCCATTTATATGGCCGCTGAAATAAATATGCAAACAGCCGAACTTGTACAGGTGCTCAAGATTAGTGGCTTACAGTGATCCTCCATGACAGTGTAAACAAGTAATATGTGTTATATGTAAACATGATCAAAGGATGATTTAGGGATGCCATGTTTTATTTCCTACAGAGCATCCTCAATGTGACAGTGTTATAAACATCATTCCTCTAAAACAAACAGCCAGTCACTTCTATGAAGGCAGGAACAGCAGGGTGGGATGTAAGGGGTACAGAAGGCCTTTGAGGGTCTCAGGGGTGGTTTGACCTCTGGATATGAGGAGAGCGAGTTGATGACAGACAGACTACAGTGGAGTCTGGATATGGAGCCCCTGTCTTAAAATCTGCTGATCTGTGGAGGACCTAGTGTGAGGCTTAAGCCCAGCAGCATTCCAGCTCACACTGATTTATCCCTTCACGTAAACAATTTAATCACATCTTCAAAACAGGCCCCAAACAAAACTAAAGACCCTAGGTTTAACACAAATTAACACAGCATTCTGTGAGAGCCCTGTTGTGAGATTAGCTTTAAATGAATTTCACACTTGGGCAGCACATGGGTCAGATATATATAAATATATAAATATAAGAGTTACATATTATAGAATTTTAGTTAATTTAATACTATTATATGAAACCATAAAGTATGTATAACATTTTCATCTAGTTTAACAGTTGATGAGAGGCAGCATTGTGAAAAGCCTTATAGTGTAAATCAAGATGACACTGGTTCAGGATGATGAATGCATACTAGCTGCCAGTACTGCACATTGAAGTTTGCCGTCTGATCCAGCACATATCATACGAGCCATTTTGCTGGAAGGCAGTTCGGGTGACTTTCTATGAACCTGCCCGCATTCCCTACCACCTCCACCTACAATACGATGAGGGCACTTAAGAAAAGACAAGATGTTTTCTTGGGTAATCTGATGCATGAGGCCAGTGAACAGACGGCTCGGGGCAGTATAGAAAAACAAGTGTGAAGAGGGATGTTTCCACGAACTGCATGAAAGGTGAAAAGAAACTTGGGACAGAGATGGAGAGCAATGTTGACAGCGATCGGTGACACTTGAGCTCTTCTTTTGTTAAAACACACAATGAAGATTATGCTATATCAAAATCTGTGATTTACAAAACATCTTCTTAATTAATTTTACATGAGAGGGACAGGTCCTGTTTCACCATCAGCAGGGGTTTGAGTAAGTGAACACTCAAGCTATGTAAACTGACCTGACCGATCCGTTTTGCTATCGCAGACTGCAGAATCTATGAGCCACAGGTTTTAACCCTTCACCCCTAGATACATAATCTAGAACCATATTTATTTTCTGGGAGTCACACTGTAGTGACAAGACAAAAGTGTTAGTTTACATTGGGAACTGATATGTGCTTCAGGTTTAGAAGCAGAGATTACATTTTATTTCTTGTAATTTTATTTTATAATAATGCATAATTTTATTAAATTTAAATTTCACCATGTCATTAAAATAGATTAAATTTAATTGATTTACTCACAATTTAGCCAACTTATTCTTTCTTCCTGCAGGCATATGCAATTTGATAGTTTCTCACCTGTGCAATAGAGTAGTCTGATGAGTTGGCAGCCTGCAGTCCTTCATTGCCAGAGATGCCAACACCCACATGGGCGGTCTGGATCATGCCCACATCGTTGGCTCCATCGCCAATGGCCAGTGTGATCACTTTCACCTGTTTTTTCACCATCTCAACCACCTCAGACTTCTGCAGAGGTGAAACCCTGGAAAATAAATAAATAAATAAATAAATATTACAATTTGACAACAAGTAATATCTGCTCTGATGAGGAACATTGTTGAAACTCCATGATTGAAACTGACATTTTATTTCTTTTCACAAGGAAAGAGATTAGAGATTTACAACATAATTGCAGATTTGCAATGGCACCTTTACAGAGGGATCTGAGGCTATTTTTCTTGTTGCCAATTATTAGTGTTGACAACCATTTGATTTCTTGGCCATCTGTTGTGACCTCAACAGCTGCGGTCACATCTCAACTTCACATGATGAATGTGTCTCTTCAAAAAGAGGGGTTAAAAGAGGACTTCAAACTCTCACACAGAAATTCACTGTTCAAATAGAAAAAAATAACATTACTGGAACCTTTAACATTTTCTAATTACCATTTAGAAACTTATCCATCATTGTGTCTTCACCACCAAATTCATCACCAAATAAAATCTAACTAAAAACTTCAGTTCTGGGGACAGTCATTTTTCTTAATGTTTTTGAAATAAGTAAATGTTATTATATGTCCTATTAGTTCATTATGAGTAATGAGTATAGATGTTTAAAAATATCACTCTGATTGAGACCGATTCAACAATTTATTTCTGATCATTTTGTGAACTTGTTCGACTGATTCATTAAAAAAAAAAAAAAAAACCTCAAAAGAATAACTGGCTCACAAATCGCTGAAGCATCACTGCAGCTGGCAAGCCAGTTTTACACAAGTTCTGAAAAAACTAAACAAAACAAAACCTGACAAATATATATTTACTACAGAAAGTTCAATGGTTTTTCACGAATGTTGGAAACCCATAACATTTAGAAGCAGACGAACCCACACCTTATAAATGCCCAAACCGGGCAAATTTGTGTTCCTGATGAAGCCCAACCTGAGCCCAGGATCCGTGACCTTTAAAAAAAAACATATACAAAAGCTTGCTGCACATTACAGTACTGCATCATCTGTGTCAGCAAATGAAATTAAGGTCTCGCTTTCGGCTAGAAAAGCTCCTCCGGGGTTTAACCCTGGTTTAACGTTCACAGGTCATCCTGTAAGCAATGAACGTAGAGTGATGTAAGGCTCTCCAGTGAACCGGAGATTGCTGCCGATATAGCAGGAGACCTCTAGAGTCAGTTTAACATTTACTCATCTGCAGGCACAAATCTGCTCTCCTCAGGACACCGTGTGGCTGTTCGTATGTGTGTGTGTAGTGAGCGAAAGCAGATCAGATAGATTACATCAAGCATTGCATAATGGCCGTGGCACCTGTGGTGTGTGTTGTTTCTGGAAATTGACACTGATTTTTGGCAGTTCCTTGTCACGCTCAATTGGTTCCTCATATGTTTCTTTCGCTGTGTAGCATTTTTTGGAACGGTTCATACTAGTCTGCTAACACAGTTTAACTTTGTGTATAACTGACAGACATTCTGACTACAATCTACTATTATAAAAAAATAACACTCATTAGTAAATTACTGCTTTGAGAGCTAGAATAATTATGTTTATTGGGAAGGTTGCGACCTAAAGGGAAGGTAATTTGTTCTTTAAACAGCACAGCGGCATTTCTCTGTAATTGTCTGCCAGTCACTTGATGTTTTTGTAAGTGCAGAAAAAGGTCCAATGATGGCGTCAGTTCCCTGGAGGGCAAAAAGGGTTATTAACCTGCAAAGACATATTTACATCCACCTGTGAAACAGTAAACATTTAAGCAGAGCATGACAGTACAACTTCCTGTGTACTTTGGTTTAACAACGGAAATAAATTTAAAACTGCACCTGATTACAATGACAATTTGCAACAATTGGACTCTTATTCTCATTGAAAAAACAAACATCCCAAGCCTGGACACTGGGGGGAAAAAAAAAAAAAAAAAAAAGACTTTTCATTTTTAGTAGGGGTGTGCGATATATTGGTAGACAAGATTAACTGGTAGAAATGTGTCAACCAGTAGAGATTTTTGACTATTGTCTCTATCATGGTTACACGGTCATGTGACGTTGCTGTGCTATGTAGTCAAGAAAACTTATTGTTTGCACACATTTTTAAGCACTGCGGTTTAAAACAAGTGATTTTAAGCTGCTGAAATGCAAACCGAAAGAGAATTCATTTCGCTATATGGGTGCACTGTTTCTGAATGCTGTCAGAGAGGCGCGCGCACGAGAAGACAGTGCTCTTAGAGCACGGGAATATTGAACGGAGTTATTTTTGCTGCTTTACTGGCCTTGAACGGTTATAGAAAATATTTTAAAGAAAACACATGTGTAACAGTATATTGAATCTGGGCAGCTCTTAAAGTGACAGCAGTCTAATTGTAATTAGTTTCTTATTCTTATTTAATTGCTGACTGTTTACTTGTCTTCAGTGAGCTTGAGGTTTGTTTGTTTTTTTGTTTTTTTTAGGCTAATATTAGTTTTTTTGTGATGCTGACAGTGGTGACAAGTATTATTAAATTTCTACAGAATCAAATTTCGATATCATAACTATAAATAACTATATCATGATATATCGTACGGTGAAATAAAATTGCTTATTGTGATATAAAATTTTGGTCATATCGCCCATCCCTAATTTGTAGCAATAGTTAAATTGGAAAATTTCTTTGAATTATTGTGGGTTTTTTAAACTTTCTGATGGCAAAGACCATCAAATATGATGATTCACTTGTGATGGTCTCTCTTCATAAAGTTTCAGTTTGATATTTTCATGCTGACAGACCAATTTGGATCGTGTGTGAAAATTATCCATTAAAAAAAACAAAAAAAAAAAAAACAAAAACTTTTTGTCTCCCAAATTAAATGATTAACTTTTAGTTGTCTCTGTACTACAGCCAAAATAAACTGAAATATTATCTGGATAATATTTACTTTCAAGTGCCCCCTTTAAAAACCCACATTTTAAAAACCCTTGATACTGTAAATCTTTGTTGTAATACTTTGTAAAGGTTTATGTTACTGTTGTTAAGTTATTCTCGCTGATTTTCAGCAAGTTCCCCAGGTATAGTTACATACCTGCAGCATATCACAGCCTTGCAGGAAAGAGCCAAGTCCAGGAAATACTGGCGTGCCCCGAAAGTGAGGGCATACTTCAGTGTCTTTCCATCTATGATGAGAGCGAAGTCGTTCTCCTTGTGCAGAGCATCTCCCAGCATGCTGCAGTGACGGCTGAGGGTCTCCCTGGTGCCCTGCACACAAACATGTATAGAATAACGTAAGATATTGATAAACATTTCATACAAAATTACATTATTACAGTTGTGTAACTGACTAAATCAGCTGGTATGTAAATATTTCTTTGAGAAACGTGCAACTCAAAAGACTGAATTCATTATGATAGGGATTTGTAATGTAATAAATCATAAAACTGTTCACAGACGTCTGATGAGACACCACACATGAACACCGGGATAACTTCCCCCTTTTCCTTCAATGCCAATGCAATCAGTCCTAAGAATAACATAGGATTTCACACGTAGAGCACCAGACACTTTTGCACATGGGGTTTACGTCTGTTTATTGTCAACGCACAGGGCATCAAAGTGAGAACATACATATGGCACGCTTCATTACGGAGAGCGCAAAGCCGAAGCTGGGTGTGATGGTTCGTTTGTTAGAACAAGGCCTTTCAATGGCCCTGACCAGGAAACACAAAGGCATGAGAATTTACCCTGAGCGCTAGCAAAGCTGCAGACCTCAGTCTTCTCCCTCTCTCATTGTGTTCACGCAATCGGAGTGAGCATACGTCTGGGTTTATGGGTTATTTCAGAGGAATGTCCTGTCCCAGCTGTATGGGCTCAAACTGGGAGCCATATTTCTGTGTGTTGATTAAACCTGCAAGATCTTAATCAACACTGACTGGGCCAGAGAAAAATTGGGATCTTTGACTTAACCTGACTGTTGTTTTAAACTGAGTTTAATGGTGAAAACTGTACTTTCAGCAGAAAATACACCTCATAGTAAGTGGCTGTTATTGTAAGAATCTGGGATGTGTGGGAGGATGCTTCTGTGTTTGGATTAGGAATGCTGCTGTACTTCATAAAAATTTCCTATAAATTCACACAGCTCCTGCTCATAAAATGATCCAAATGCTGGTAGTAGAGGAAACACCACACACCAGCTCACGGTTCTGCAAACAACTACTAAAAAAAAAAAAAAAATCATAAGAAAGAGAGTCAGTGGTCTCCACTACATAACCTCTCAACAGGTCTGAGAGTCAACGTGAATCATCACAGAAATTTCTCTTTCCTCAAAGAAGCTGGTCTTCATTGCTTTAAATCCCTGAGCATTGTGGGTAAACAAACCAGTGCATGTCTCTATCTGCAGCTCATGTTCCACAGCTGTCCAGCATGTTTTTGACTTCACATTCCAACATGTTGAAGACCATGACACAAACAAGCCCTTCTGTATCCGAGGGGTGAAATAATGACTAATAAAAGAAAGTTTATGCAGAGCAGACAGGATCGAACACTGAAGAATTCCAAAGTATTCAAAATGTCTCAAAAACAGAGCAGAATTGTCAGAGTTAGGGCCTTTTATGGTTAGATTTCTCTTTTAGGTCAACTACTCTCATAGTGGAGAAAAAAATACTAAAGAAAATCTTTCTAAACAAGTGTGTTAACGTTAATTAAACTGTTGACATTTTTTAAACCTAGCTATATAAATAACATCATATCTTGCTTAATGACAGACATTTTAAAAATTTGCCAAAAATCTGACCAATACCAGTAAGCTGATATATAATATAATATATATATAATAACCTATCCTATGTGTAATAAGAATAAAAAGTTATGTGATATTGTTTTAATTATTAATTCATCGTTATCGCTGTTTTTAATGTTTTAATAATTATAGTAAACTAAGTTATTAGTATTATTATTGAAACAAAACACAGCAATATTATTGAAAAATGTAGACACTGTTGCTTTTAAATAAATACTAAATAAATACAACTTGTTTTAAACAATTAAATTTGTCAAAAACAAATTGCTACCTTTTTAAAGTGGTCCAATGCCAATGATTTAAACCTTATATCAGCCGATACGTGACAAAGGACAAAATGAAAGACAAAAATACAAAAAAAAAAAAAAACCCCAATAAGAAAAGTCTCCAAAACAACAACAACAACAAAAAAAAGTTACATGGCACATTGTAATCATTGCAGCCGTCTTACACCAAAAAGCTTCAATGGAGATCTATGCAGATAATCACCACTAAATCTGATACTGAATATATGTGTGTGTGTATGTGTATGTATGTATGTATGTATGTATGTATGTATGTATGTATGTATGTATGTATGTATGTATGTGTATGTGTGTGTGTGTGTGTGTGTGTGTGTGTGTGTGTGTGTGTGTGTGTGTGTGTGTGTGTGTGTGTGTGTGTGTGTGTGTTGAGGAAGGCAGATGCCTAAGGGTAGTGAGATTACACCTCGGGGACCAACCAACATTCTCCTGGCACAACAGACTCTGAAACCCAAGCTCAAAGGAAATATTTAGAGAGAGAATCCATGGATTTAGAGAGAGAAGCCTAAGGTTTCAGAGAAAGAGAGAGAAGTGCAGCTGTAAGAGCTTCTCTAATATGCGGCGTCCATTCTGTAGGTGTCCTTGCGTGTAATGGGTGTATATAATACACAAGTCTGCCACAGACAATATAAGATCAGATGATAAGACCGCTTATGAAGACTAATTAGAGGACAATGTCTACATTTCCTCACAAGTCATCGCCATTTCCCAGTCTCCACTTATGTGTTATGGCTGTGTGAGCAAACCGGACCGTGATGACTCAAGAGTGTTTGATTTGCAAGTAAGCAGAAGGCATCAGTGGGATATACAGTACATCAGCGCTTCCACACACGGCCAAGATCCAGCAGATAACGGCTGATTTAGGTGCTTTGGAAACCCTTTTACTGAGATGCCTGGACCCAAGCATGTGATATCGGACATTATAAACAAGGAGCGGAAGGACATAAAGGCCAGGTTACATATGTCATGCAATGAAGTAATGACAGATAGAAGACTGCAAGTGCATACATACACTCACAAATGTATATAAATATGCCTAGACGGACACTGGCTATGAAAGAAAGAGAGAATATGGTTGTTATTTCAAACAAACAAGAAGCCCAACTGTTGGTCAACTCTTTTCATGCAACATATATAGGAAAAAACTGTAACAGATCAAAGGAATACAAACAACAGAAACTGGGAATCGAGGAATTAGTTGGGAATGGCTTTGCTTATTAGATGGTTTCGACACAAATTTCATGATTCGATTTGATTCTGATTCACAAGCTTTCGATACAATATCGATTATTTTGGATACATATCAGGTACAGTACATGCCAAATTTTCTCAAGGAAAAAAATCTCAATGCTGTAAAATACAGATGAGAGTCAGTTAGTACTACATTACTATAATGTTGAAGGTTAAAATAAATTGATTTGAATACAAATGCTTAAATTACACTCAATGAAGTTTTTATAATAATAAAGTTACAATTACACAGCCTAATTATATTTCTACTCCAATCCGTGTTTTGAAATATAAACATTTAAATGTTGGCTGTCATAAAAACTTGACGGATTTATTTAAGCATAAATTAAATATTGAAGAACTAAAAATAATAATAATAATAATCAATGTTACATGGTGCTATACATCTAGCAAAATGCTCCTCTCTAGTGTTCATTTCTCTAGCTGACTAACAAGTTTATGGTCACCGAATATGTTTTTTTCTGCAGTAAATGTGACGTTACATGATATGGTTAATAATCTGTTATACTGAGATCTTTGCACAGCGATTACGCGAGACAGGATACGGATTTTGGTAAGGCAAGTTGTAATCTTTCTTTTTAACATACCTTCACATGTTTATTCGTGTTTATTTCATGCTGAAACTGGTATTAAAGCGGAGGAAATGATCAGTTCACATGCGTTGGCGCTTCTCTTGAACTGAGGCGCTACAGCGATCTGTCTCCCCACATGAAACGGTGCCAAAACGGCATTTATTGTTTGAATACTGTCATAAAATGGTAAGACTTTGAAATTTGAGACTTCAAAAGTAAAGCACAAAGTTTACTGCGATTTATTGGATGGGATGTGTGCTAAAATGTTGCGTTCATTAACTGAAAACAGGCTAGACTAATTGATTCTTGGGATTTAAGAATCAATATTGTTTCGTAAAAATTAGAATCAATTAAAATCGAGAAACTGATATTTACCCAGCCCTATTACTCATGGCTAAGACGCTGCCATGCATGTTTTTTGTATTGCTTTCAAATGATCACAACAAATCACCTCCAAAATCAGTACAAGATTCACTAACAACAAACAAATGCCTATCAATGGCTTTTGAAAAAAAGAAAAGAAAAAAATACCAGAAACAACTTTGAAATCTTAAGAAACAAAACCTTGTCAAGATCACAAGATTTTGAGAAAACTTATGTTCAGATAACAAGAAAACTTTTATGTTGTGATCACAAGAAAACAACTTGTCAAGGTAACAAGGTTTTTCTTGTGGTCTTGTAAAAAATTTACGTTGAGTATCTTGAGAAAAATGAAAATGAAGATCTCAAGAACAACTTTAGTTAAAATCACTGAGAAAACATTTTTTATGTTTCAGAAAAACATTTTTTAAATTTGAAATTAAAATTAAAGATCTTCCAACACAACTTACAGTGCCAAGAATTACAGAAAATCAAAATGTGATAATGACTAAACAGAAAAATGTTGCTTTCAACCTATAGCATTCTAGTTGTGCAAACAAAAGTAAGCAACATCAACAGTTTAAAAGCTGTCAGCATGAACTTGTAGAGGAAAAATGATCAAGAAACTAAATTACAAACTGTATTTGTTCATGAAACTCACTAACATTATAAAATGGACCTCAAGGGGGAAAATCAGAGCTACATAGTCAAGCAAACACATAGAATTAAATTAAAAGACAGTACACTCTGTGCTTTGCAGAATCTCTATTTTTGGCCCCATTTCTTTCCTCCTTTGTACTCTTCCACAATCTCTCCATTCTCTCAGCTTATCTGCACACTATAGCTCTTTTTCATCTGCGAGCAGCAGAAGGCACTGCGGTCCGCCGCATATTTAATGTGATTATTGAGTTACTGTTCTTTGACCCGTCCCACAGAGCCTTGCATTTTCCTCCACTGAGATAATGAAACCCCCTCTGACGTCCAGTGAAGACCTCAACCCCTCTCTCCGGGCCGGATGAGTGGGCTCCTTCATCCATCTTATTTTCCTTAATACGCTGAATGTGTTAAACGCAAAAAACAAGAGAAGGACCGAGGGGAAGGGAGGTGCACTGTTCCAGTGTTTTCTCCTGCAATGTGAGAGCACGGAAAATCCCACCACTGCCGGACCTCCGAGCGCTCCGAGAATTCCTCCTTGTTTTCTTTTCTCGTGTTGTATAAGCATGTGCATATGCATGGGAGACCAGGCGCTGACATTTCAAATGGCGGCCGTCTGCTTTATGGAACGCTCCTCTTATTTCTCTCCTCTCTTTCTTTGGCTCCATCTATCACGCTAAACGGCTGTTTGACAGACTGAGAGCCGTCCGTCATCGCCTAAACCCCACCTCCTTCGCAACGGGACGGGCCCCACCCGATCAGGGGTTACGTTGCATGTGCACAAGCTGCGCAAAATGGTTTCTAGAGCCCTTAACTTCCACAGACAACAGACAAGACCCTCCCTGCAGGGGCCAGCTGACCTGTAGGCTGTGTGTGTGCGCGTGTTTCAAATGGTTTCCTTCTTTGAAAGCGGATGGCTTTCGGTTTCATCGTCAGCGGAATAGATTCTCCCATCAGGGAGTTATTGGCCTGTACCTTGTGCATGTGTGTGTATATGAAAGAGGGTCCTAAACCCCTGTTCTAAGTCCACGACCCCTTCCTGTCTTTTAAACGGCTCCATGCGGTGCAACCACATCCTCTCTTTCCTATAAGCTCCATCTGACCAACAATACAGTGGGATCCCAAAGTCTGAGACCAAATTTCAAAATACATGATTTAAACCTGGAAATAAACAGTGTTTCAGAAAGTTGAACATTTCAAAACAAAGAAATGGTACTGTATGATGTAAAATCAATTTGAAAGATTCTGCACTACTTCTAGGCCACTTATCAAAAAAAAAACAACAACAACAACAACAAAACATGTGACTCCTTTGTACACATGATCAAATGTTCCTGCTTCCACTGAAGATCAAGATACACTTTGGATCATCTCAATTCATGCTGGAACATTAAAGCAAAAGGGGGACAAATCCAATACTAAAAAATATAAGTGATGTTAATATTTTAATTCATATTTTACTTTCTTTTGTTGTTGTTTTATTTATGTATATTTATGTATATACACACATACTACCTTTCAAAGGTTTGTGGTTGCTAGGATTTTATGTTGCTAAGTCTGTTATGTTTACTAAGGCTGCATTTATTTTTTATTATTTTTTAAATGTATTTTATTCTTTTGATAGCAAAGGAATTTGATGGAATTTTCAGCAACTTTTTTTTTTTTTATTGTGGATACAATGTTTATTAACAGCATTTTTTCCTGATGTGTTATCGTTCCCATTAATTTGTTTCAGATGCTGAAGTGGAGTCTGAGGATTGATTATGATCACCTGATGTTTGTCATTCTCTATATAATCATTGAGAAACCAATTTTGTGATTTATTAGCAATGTTGAAAACAGTTGTGTTGCTTAATATTGTTGTGGAAACAGTGAGAATGTTTTCAGCAGTCTTTACTGTCATATTTGATCAAATTAATCCGTTCTTTCTTACCAAAGAAAATAATCAATTTCTTTAAAAAAAGTTACTGACCCTAACTTTTGAACAGTAGTGTTAGCATCAAACAATAAATATTTATTAATAATAATAATAATAATAGCAACAACAACAATAATAATAATGAAATAGTTTAATTATGAAAAATACAAAATAGAAACTTTTTAATAGTGACTTTTGGGCCCCCCGTATCACTTTATTGCTTTCGTTCAGAGAAATAGGAGACAGAAACCAGAGGGGAATGGTTTGGATGAAAACCCAAAACAAAATCTATAACTGTTCTGGAAGAGAGTCACATTGGGAATTATGTCACATGTTTTCATGTACCGGGGGGCTGAAGCGATCCGTCAGCTGTCGTGTCTTTTCATCTCTTCTCTGAGCTTGCATTACAAATGGTGACATGTAACTGGTTTTTCAAATAAACATACACCTCCATCTCAATACTCACATCCAGAGTGTCCTCGTTTATCACCAGCAGACCCATGTTCTTCGTGAGCAGTTTGCAGGAGTGTCCTTCAGGAAAAAAAGAAAACTCATTACTTAAACCTCTCACTAAACCTGAAAACATATGGTATGTTTGTGTGGAAAAAACGCCTTGCTTGGCATTTGAATAAATGACGAATGGTTTACCGCAACTTAGCATTTTAGCAATAGATCAACATTACAAAGATATGGGATGTGTAACCACAGCAACAGATGAAAAAAATGACTGATTGAGGAGTGAAAAGCATATTTTGTGATTAAAGTTTACAGCAGACCTGAGTTTAAAACTCCCACACCGCATTGGTTTTAACATGCCTTTCCACTGTTCGTATGAGATCACAACTGGAAGCTTGACAGCGGGCTCACTCAACCCGATATAAAAAGCACGACATCCCATCATCCATCAGGATGTGTCTAAACAACATAAAGGGTGGAACAAGTCCATTTGCTGTTTAACAGGTTACTGACACCTCAGTATTTGAGGAGTGATGTCCTTGGGGAACAGTTTGTGTGTGTGTGTGTGTGTGTGTGTTGGAAAGAATCAATGGGACACTAGTTTTAAATAAAAGTTACTGTAAAGGACAAGAATTGCCCAAAAGGAGTAGTTATATTAAATTACAGTAATTACGTATCAGACAGACCTGCTATATTTATCCTAGCAACAATATTTCAAACATCTATCATTGTTGGTGCTTTTATGGACTTGCATTATACCTGTTAAACATACATTATACCTGTTATGTATAAATATAAATGTAAATATAAATATACATATATTATATATAAATATAAATATATATAAATTCTGTTTCCCCCCCAAATTCCAATATTAATTGAAATCATGAGACTTACACAATTTAACAGCAATTTATTAAAAGTTTAACAAAAATGACATTGAGGCCTTATAAAATGTTTTTTCCCCTCAAATGTAGTTTTATTTTTACCAAATTCTGTTTTCCAGTACTTTTCTGGATTCCATTTTAATGGTTTCATTAGATTTTCATAATCAAAAGCATCTCTCATGAATTGATTTCAAAAAACAAAAAGCTTTTAGTATTTTATTCATTTATTCGTTTTCTCAGAAATACTGTGTTGTGTTACATTTTCTGCTAAATAAATGGTCTTTTTGCGGCTTAATATTCACAGTCACTTGTCCATATCACATTTTGATTCAAGTATACTGACCTACTTTTGATTTATTAATCCAAAAATTGGCCAATTCCATGACATTCCATGTTATACAGTAAATTCCATTTTTATGACTGGATTCCGCCTCACACATCGTGGAAATCATAGGTCCCTATATATATATATATATATATATATATATATATATATATATATATATATATATATATATATATAGAGTTAGTATAAAAGGATAATAATTTGCACTATTTAATGTATAGCTTATGGTTCTAGCGACACTGTACAATATTGCAAAAATAATCATTTCCAAAACCGGTTTCCTAAACCCTAAGGTCCCAAATTCAAAGCACTTGACTGAGCTAGTAGGACCAATCAGGAACTTATGAATAGTGGCTTTGTAGCTAACTTTACACATTTTAACAGAAAAAAAAAACAAGATGACACCCTTCATCCTTATGGAAATGTGACTGTGCCATTACAAAACTGTGACCAAATTCAACAAGAGCATGAATGAGTATGTATTTGGGTGCCGCTGTCCTGTCCTGTCATTCCTGTTTAGAGCGTTTCTGTTGATTTCAAACTTGCATATTCACCAAAATTTCCTGTCTGTGTGGAAAACAGATTTGGTTTCCTGACAGCAACTCAAACCTTGACATATTTTCAAGCTTCACCCTGACCACTGGCAGTAATGTCACCTCATCCCTCTTCAACATGGTTAAACTAAAACACCCTTGATAGAAACGATAGATTTACATTGAGACACCTGCATGACACAGCATAATTCTGTATGAATCTGGAAAGGAGGCATTGAGGTTACACTCAGCGGTTGCATTGGCTCTGTGCTACTGCAGGGTGGGTTTTCATTTGGACTGTTGGCAGTGGCTGTGGGTTAGAAGAGGGCATGTTGAGTTGTTTGCATTGGCCACATGCTGTTTGTTTGGGCTTAAATCTCTGAGGCTTTATAGTGGCACCCAGTGGCCAGGAGCAACAGCTCAGCAGCACAGTGTGGACGGCTCGCCTGTCCTCGCTCCAACTCTCTGCTTAATGGTCTGATACATTAATAAGGCCGTCAGAGGGCTAGTGTGGATAGAAGACCTGGAGCGGTTTCATGTACTATGTGCAAGAGGCGGCCAAACACCTCTAAGTGCCCGCTAACCCAAGATTAAACTGCGCTTGACTTCACAGTCCTGGGGTTCACTTCACTTCTGAGAGTTTTTCATGTTTTTGTAGGGTGCAAGTGTGGGAAGAATCTTGAATTTTTAAGCACGCCGTGGTTTAAATTTATGCATTCATGTTTTCAAGTGATAAAAAAAATAACCTTAACTAGTTTCCCTTATGTTACTGTTTTAAAAAAATGGTATAATGAAAGCGAAATTGTATACTGAAGAACTGTCTAGCTCAGGGGTTTTCAAACTGTGATAAATTAAAAAAAAAAAACAATAAGAATTTGTTGTTACATTTACATTTCACAAATGTAAAACTATTTTATTTCAACTTAAGAAATGCATAGTGAAGTGCTGTCAAGTCAAGGGGTCCTTAAGATATATAGTATAATAATAATAATAAATATATTAAATTGTTTTTTAAGGCTGGTAAAGTGCATACATTAAATGAAACTACATTTAATAGATTTTTTTTTTTGTTAAATCTATGATACATATTACGTTAATAAAAGGTTAATGGTTCCCAGATATTTAAACAATTTGATTAAGTACAATGATAATGTTTAAGTCAATTAAGTTCAGAATCAATTATTCAATTTTGTTGTCTCCATACTATATTGTATACATCCCATTTTTATATTTAAATATTTCTCTCATTAAATACTTATTTTTTCCTTCTACTGTCTTTATATTTTAGATAGAAAATTAAGTTTGAAAAACAGCTGGTCATATCACCTCAGACACCTTTTAACCATACTGGCAAAGGATTCTGGGAACTTATACTAGCTGGAAGACTCTTGTCTCTTGTCATCTTCCAACTCTCCAAATGATGAATTACAAAAAGCAAAAAAATACAAAGTAAACACAGACATGGGTGTCTTTAATTGAGAGTGCATGCCAGCCAAGCGGAGGTCCAGTAAAAATCCCTTCCTCTCTGAGCGTGTACGTTTTCAAGCCGCGGCACAGCTGGCCGGTGGGCACAATGGGCTGATTCAGGATCAGTGTTGGTAGGTGGCCACAGACTGTGCTCTGTTAGGATCTGTTTTTCTGACCGTAGCGTTTAACACGAGGCCTGTTCGAAAGCCACATTGGTAGTCGCGCAGCTGTCGGACTAATACGAGATGCCACATCACAGGGAAATAGGAGGGGGCCCGCAGTCTGTTTTGAGAGCTGGTGGTGGTTGCAGGGACAGATTAGAGTCGAGCAGGTCGAGGACACGTGCGTTACATCAGCTTTCTGATGAGGAAAGAAACCAAACACCTTTTACCTGTGCGACAGCCGGTCAGGAAGAGCTATGTTTGTTTGAGTGAAAGAGCGAGAGAGGTCTGGGGAAGGATTGTGTATATTTTTGATCATTTAAATTAGCCAGAAAAATTCTAACTGGTTAATGTCAATATATAAGGAAAAAACCTGATGCATCTCATCTGTAAGAACAAAATTTAACTAAAGTTAGAAAAATGAAGGTCAAAAAAAAACTTTCAATAACATGACCACGTTCTTATACGTCGCTCATGTGGATGTCCACAATCTGTCCACTTCCCCTTCATCTCCACATCATTTCCTGTCCGGTCTTGACTGTCAATCAAAGTGTGTGTTCAAACAAACAATCTGCACATGTTTAACTCTCACCTATGTTGATGGCGGTCTCCTGTTTGTCTCCAGTCAGGATCCAGACCTTAATGTCAGCTTTCATGAGGGTCTCGATGGTTTCAGGTACTTTGTCTTGAAGTTTGTCTTCAATCGCTGTGGCCCCCAGCAACTGCAAGTTCTGCAAATAAACAGACAAAAAATATATTATTAATAATAAAATTAGAATAAATTAGAAAGCACTGATAAATGAGGACAGTCTTTTCCCAAGAGATTCCTGTTTGTATGCAGATTAAAGAAAGATATAACGTATAATCAGCTAGGCATTATTAATAAATAAACCCAGACGTGGTGATCAGGATCTTGTATCTCCCTGTTGGGGTTTATTTTGGGATAATGACCAGCTGATTTTACAGTATTCCTTTCTTTACAGCTACTTTTCACAAATAAACACATATGAGCATGACATTGTTCATTTATATATTTCAAACAGCGAGTTGAGAAAGGCTGTGAAGTGATTACAGGGGACTAGTACAGCTCTAGGCAATTCCTTATATTCTATTATACATGAAACTAAACAAAAGCGGAAAATAAGTGTGCTGAGCTGCATTAGTAATTCTTGCTGGTGTTTTCCTAGTCAGTTGTCTACCCTTACAGTTAGATGCTAATGCAGGTCCAGAGGGGCATTTGAGAAAAATCATCTCATTCTTGGATTACAAAGACTCAGTTATGTGTGTATGAGAAAGAGAGAGGAGACAGAGAAAGAGCGAGCGCGTGGACTGTTAATGTGTTTTTCTCAGGAAGCCCCTGGCCCTTTGACCAGCAATGATCCTATTTGGAGCGGGCAGGATTTTGACAGGACCCCGTAGAGGAAAGTCAGCTGCACCAAAAAGAGAAAGAAAAAGAGAGCGAGTGAGAGCAAATGGCCTCCTGTAAGCTGATCAGTAATGTGGTGAGCAGGGGCTCGGATGTGATACAACCTTTACTTAAAATCATGCGCAATTTCGCACAAATCTGCAAAATTTGACAGAATTTAATGTAAAATGAGAACTGACACACTTTTTTTGTAATTGAAAGCATCACATGACTCAGAATTAATGACTAATATTAATGACTAATCTTTAATGATTTAAGGGGCAAGACAAGCGCAGAATTATGGGAATAATGACCAATAAACTACTAATTTTTCTAAAGGATTGTGTGTGCTTAGTTATACTCAAAAACAAAATTATTGTTAGTTCAAGACCCTCCAACATCTTTAAAATAATTTTATTACAGATGTGAATTCAAGGTACATACACTAGAGATCAAAAGTAAGATTTATTGTCTGTAAGATTTGTTATTTTTGAAAAATTATTACATTTATTCAGCAAGGATGGATTAAATTGATCAAAAGTGAAAGTTAAGACCTTTACAATGTTATGCAAAATGCAGAATATTTGTGTTTTGAATTAATGCTGTTCCTGTGAATTGTCTTTTCATCAAAGAATCCTGGAAAAAAAAAAATGTATCATGGTTTCCACAAAAATATTAAAAATTGAGCAAAACTGTTTTCAACAATGACAATAATAAGACATGTTTCTTGAGCAGCAAATCAGCATATTAGAATGATTTCTGAAGGATCATGTGACACTGAAGACTGGAGTAATGGCTGATGAAAATTCAGCTTTACCATAACATATTAAATAAAAATATATATTAAACAACCTTTTTCTATTTTAATATATATTTAAAGTTACTAAAATTGTAATAATATTTCATAATTTATGTTTTTATTTTATTTTTGATCAAGTAAATGCCGACTTAGTGAGCATAAGAAACTTACTTAAAACCATTAAACCAAATCTTACCAAATCTAATGAAATAAAAAATATTTAGAGTTTGCAGTGAATATGTAATCCAATCGCCTTTTAATAAGGAGTTTTCCTTTTGACATTTGATGTGCCCTACAAGGCAATGTTTTTTTAACCTAATGTTTTACCTATTACCTTAATATAAAAAAAAAAAAAAAAAAATTCATTCATGTAAATTATTTCTGATTATGCTCAGACCAGAAATTAGAAATTATTTCAGAAGTTTAACTACTATTCCTGCTTAGATACACTGGCTT
>JAFVLL020036462.1:0-15671 GCA_021397915.2 Tor tambroides | reverse complement strand
GGCAGTTCTCCTCTGACCAGACAAAACCAGCATGGTGTGGATTAATTCCAGGCTGAAACACAAGTCAGATTAAGCAGAGGACTCGCCTGGTTCTTGTAGCCTTTGCTGAGAAATTGTGCAAGTGGCCAACGAGGTCTTTGCAGAGTATCTGTTTCTGGGGCTCATCTAGCTGACATGGTCTCAGCTGACATTCAGGGCTGTAGAGGTAATCTCTAGGTGCTGATCCACCATCTGATCTGGATACAGACTGGATCTAGATGGCTACAGTGACCTCGGAATAAGAATGAAACGGACTAATATTAGTGTAGAGACCATTCTTTGTACAATGTAACAAGTACATTGGGTGTTTTGGGAAGTGTTCTCGGATTCCGGTTGACCTAATTAATGCAACCTAGCAGTCCTTTAACATATTTGAATTATGGAAATGTGATCGTGTGCTATGTGTAAGCCAGGTTAAAGAAATGGGTCTTTAATCTAGATTTAAACTGACAGAGTGTGTCTGCCTCCCGAAAAGTGCTAGGAAGACTGTTCCAGAGTTTGGGCGCTAAATAGGAAAATGATTTGCCCACCACTGTTGATTTTTATATTCTAGGTATTATCAAATGGCCAGAGTTTTGAGATCACAAGAGGCGTGAAGGACTATAATGCAATAAGAACTCGCTCAAGTACTGAGGTGCTAAACCTTTCAGGGCTTTGTAAGTAATCAACAAGATTTAAAAAATGTATACAATGTTTAATAGGGAGCCAGTGCAGAGTTGACAGAGCCGGGCTAATATGGTCATACTTCCTGGTTCTAGTAAGACTTAAGCTGCTGCATTTTGGACCAGCTGGAGTTTGTTTATTATGCATGCAGAGTAACCACCTAATAAAGCTTTACAATAATCTAACCTTGAGGTCATGAACGCATGAATTAACTTTTCTGCATTTGACATTGAGTGCACAGGTCATAATTTAGATATATTTTTAAGATGCAAAAATGCAGTTTTACAAATGTTAGAAACATGACTTTTAAAGGCAAGATTGCTATCAAATAGCACACCTAGGTTTCTAACTGAGAGCCGAGAACTGACAGAGCAGCCATAAAGTGTTAGATAGTATTCAAGCTTATTACATGCAGAGGTTTTTGGTCTGATAATTAACACCTCTGTTTTTTTCAGAATTTAGCAGTAGGAAATTACTAGTCATCCTATTTTTATATCATTTATGCATTCTGTTAGTTTTGCGAATTGGAATGTTTTGTCGGGCCATGAAGAAATATAGAGCTGAGTATCATCAGCATAATACTGAAATCTAACACCATGTTTCCTCATGATATATCCCAAGGGTAACATGTAAAGTGTGAAAAGCAACGGTCCTAGTACTGAGCCTTGTGGTACTTCATGCTGCATATGTGAATGATATGATACCTCTTCATTCACTGCTACTAACTGATGATGTATGATTGATTGACTAATGAGTTAATGACTATGACTAATTGAGATAAGTATGATTTGAACCATGCCAATGCAGTTCCACTAATACCAACATAATTTTTTTAATCTATTCATCATAATAAAATTGTGTAGTTTTCTCTGGATTCTTGATACCTTTTTTTATATTTCTGTAAAATATCAATTATTACATTATTATATCATGATTGCAACATACTGACAAACTATATTAAAATTTACTCTTATTACCTGCATCAGTATAGAGTTCTGCACTGTATTTATTTTTCAGTCCCACTTCTGCTAAAATAAGATATATTCCTTCCCACTCTAGCCTCAGCTTTTAAGTTTTGCCTTACACAGTGCTGGTTCTAGACTTCTGGGGTTCCTAAGTAAAACTTTGTCAGGTGGTCCCTATCAGTATGTTCATAAAATCTGTTCTTTCAGAGCAGTTTCTCTGTCAACAAACAACAGTGAGTTGAAACAGTCAGTAATACAATAAAAAAGAATAAAATTACAAATAATAGGATGAATACAACAGAAAAAGATACAAATGGGGAAAAAAATCCTACTAAAAATAATACTAAACCAAAATTGAATAGTAATTGAATGTAAAAATAAAACAATGCTTAGTCTTCACCATATGAATGAAATATGCATCAATTGTTGTTAAAGTTATTCCATGAAGAGCAGTTAATGATTCTCTCATTTTCTTTTGTTTTTTGATAACATTAAATGACAGAGACTGCAACAGGTTTATTAGGCTGCTGTCACTTTAAGACTGAATGAATAAATGTAATATATTGACAAGCATTTGATTATTTTCCCAGCTGGTTATGTTCACTTAAGACATAACTGGGTGTGTTTAATTGAAAACTCACCAAGCTGAAGATTTTGACACATTTTTGTGATATTTGTGTGTACAGTATTTGTGCATTTAAGCGCACACCTGAAGCCCAAAGTAGCCTATAATTCAGCAGGAGACTGTATATTACAAGTCATGTTACATGATTTGGACTGTGCTGGATGTCACTGGCCCGCAATAGAAATTTTTTGATGGCTGCACAAGAACTCACTCAGTCACAAACACTTTTCCCAAGGAAGACTTCAGACAGGGAAGACTTTTAAATGCGTAGTTCACCCAAAAATGAAAATGTTCTCACTGCTTTTTATGCCCACAAAATAAAAGTTTGTGGAGTCCAATATATGTATTTTTGGACCCCACTGACTTTCAATCAATGGACAAAACTGTAGAAATACCCTCCAGTGGCCGCTGGTAAAAACATCCAGTGGGCATCTCATTAAGAATCTATCACTGGTATGGAATCTGTCAGTAGCAGCAGTGGTGGTGCCAACCACAGCGTCAGTGAGTGAAATCTGATAGTGTGTAACGAATGAACCATCAACAAAAACACGTTCATTTTCCCTCCTGTACTCGCCAGACCTCTGGATCCATGGTGCACTGCTCATGAAGACCTTGGTACTGAAGGAATTTGACGAGACCGATCTGGAATGAATATTATTTCCCGAAAATTTTAAAGCATAGAAAGGAACCAGTCAAAACAATAAATTAAGCCCAAGTCTTCAACCAAGACCAAGGATAAACTCTAAAAAGGAAACCTCAAAAATATTTTACCTCGGACTGAACGACATTTTGCATTGAATTACACCCTGGATGGTTGTTATCTAACCTTGCAGTCTGCGACTGTAATAATATTTCCATTTAAGGCCTGCCTGAATGTATACTATGGGAGACCAGCGAAACTTGGGGGCAAGGAAAAACCCTGAACAAATTATTAACCAATGAAGCAATCTTAACTCTTCAACATGGGGTGAACTTTGTCATCATCTCACCTGACACATAAATATAAACATTAGAGTCGCTTTCATGGATTATTCATTAGCTTCTATAATTAAACCTTGCAAATGTTGGATATTCTGGAGTTATGATGGAGCTTCTCATGTCTGAGACCATTCAAGAGGCCACAATCGGGCGGCATGCAAGACTGCCAGGGAGGAAACGGACTGGTCTGCTTCTTATTTTCATACCTTTTTGAAAAACATGTCTGTATGCTGCCTCAGAGAAGATGTTTAAAGTACAGTCACCTTAATCTACATCTTGAACACTGACATTTTCTTCATAGCTTTGCCAAAGATAGAAATGGTGTTGTTTGGAGGGACAGTCCATTTTTCAGTGAGAACTTCTGGAGATGTTAGTTTAAAGAGATAGATAGTTCACCTAAAAATCAAAAGTTCTGTCATCATTTATTCACTCTCATGTCATTCCAAATCTGCATGACTTGCTTTCTTCTGCAGAGCACAAAAAGATGATGTTTTGAAAAAAAAATTTTTTTTTTCTTTTTTTCCCCCAAAAATTCTAGTTAATATTATTGCATTGGACTAAAACTTACTGCCTTTGGGCAACAACGTCCCACAATTTATTTAATAATTTATGTACTTTCTGGGATTCCCCCCCCCACCCCTTTTGAAAACTAACCATGGTTTTACTACAAGTAAAACCAAAAAACCATGGTCAATATAGTTAAACCATGGTAACCACAAATTAACCATGGTTTTACTACACTAACCATATAAAACTGGTTATACAAATGGTAATCAATGCGCCAAAAAACTACACTTTTACTAAAAAACCATGGTTATTTTTCATAAGGGACCTTGTTACGCTTGTGATGTACTTGTGGGCTACAAAAATTGCCTGTTATTGCTTGGATATTTTTGGATTAAATTTTTTATCAATTTTAAATTAGCACAGGTTGCATATATATTTTTGGAACTGATTGATTGTAGACCTCATTGATCTGCGCTTATGCACCTCAGTTTTTGAGTGTTTTTCCAAAATTGTCATTCAGGTGCATAAGCTCTGATCAATGAGGCCTTCAACTAATAAACTTAAAAAACAAATACAAAACTTGCATTAATTGACAGAAAACAAGCTGACTAGTATATTGAATCTGAGATTTGGTGATAATATAGCATAATGAGAGATATACAAGCAATTTTTTAAAGGCTGGTCAATTTTGACTGGGACCACCAAATATGCTAAAGGATTTCAGCACAAGGGTTAAATGGGGTCCAATCAGTGTTGTTTTGGACCCCATTGACTTTCATTGCCTGTACAGAAACAGCTGAAACATTCTTCATATCTTGTTTTGTGTTCTGCAGAAGAAAGTTATACATTGACAATATCTTGACATTGACGCTCTGTTGCCCAGATTACTCAAGACGGACAACTGCACCCTCACTGATGCTTGTATAAGTGCTGGACTCTAGATGTCTCCATAAGCCATCTTTCCCTTGAGCACTAGAGGTCAATCATTAAAAACAAATATGCCTCTTATAGGACTGTAACCTTTTTGTTTTGGTCTGTTATCAACAAGCTTGCACTGCACTGCAGTTTGGTAGCAATGGGACATTGCTTACTTATTCAGAACTAACTACCTTTGTGTAATGCTGTGCATGAGCTGTTTTTCAGCTGTTCTCTTGCTGTGTTATTGTCATCAGGTTGAGATGAGGTCAACACAAATGTTTTACTAGGATACCATGGACACATAGCTCAAAACTGTTAATGCTGTGTCTGGATCAGACACTGCTGAAAGGTGTGTATCCTTTATTGGAATCAAATTTCAGTAAAATATCTTCTTTCGCATTATCATAATTTCATGGTTAGCCACTTTTATAGATTTTTATATAGAGCACTGTATTGTACTGTACAGTACTGTATTTTTCCATCCATTTTCTCTGTAGAAATTTCAAAAATATCTTCAATTAAGTCTTCAGTCCTAACCAAAGTAAACAGCTCTGAGAGGAATCACGTTACATTTATTTTGAAGTGAAGAAGTAGTATTAATGTGACTATATACTAAAGCTTTGTATCATATGAAGTATTAGTATTTAATATTTTGATATTTTCAATTTAGTTTTATTATTTATTATTTTGCATGCTTTTGAAATTTATTTGTATTTCTATTTGGCTTTATTTTCATTTCAGTGTTAGTTTTAGTACTCCTTTAGTGATTTTTAACCCCCCGATTGTTAAGGCAAAATTAAGGTTTAAAAAATTTAAGTTTAATTTTATTTCAATTTAATTTCAGTTAATTTATTTTCTAACTGTTTTGCACACTATTGAATATTAGTCGTCAATAAAGAATAAAAAGCATTATTTTAGAAGTTTATTGCAAAAGTCTAAAATCTGTTGTGCTGTTACACATTTCCAGGGTAAACATGGTATGATGTGATTATGTGATTTGTGGATGACTCTTCAGGATAATGAGTACTTGGAATTGGGCTATTTAATATAATTTAATACCGTTTTTTGCTAGTAAATTTGAAATCACACGGACTTAAATTAAATGGGCTGTGATTTCTGAAACGTAAGGGTCTTCATCAGAGAGTTTCAAGCCCCCCTTTTTGAACCATTTGCTTCTGTGGTTCTTTAAGGCAGATTAGCCCCAGCGGTGTGTAATCTGGATGGACTGTGTGCAGTGGACCAAGCCCCAGGTCAAAAGATAAAAAAGGCTGATGACCAGGAAACAACTGGCTGCTTATCTGCTATTGGCTGTCAAGGACACACCTTAAACTGTACACTTCCAGCTTCTCTCCAAACATTTTTGTTCACGTTCACTCATGCACATCCAGCCCCCTGCAGTGCTTCTCAGCTGTCTTCTCTGGTCCATCCTCATTGTTTACTCTACGGATGAGCACCATCACTCAACAGCACTTTAGTTCCTTAGAAGTGGAAAATAAATTAGTTTTGTAGTTGTTTTGCAAACTAATACACTATGTATTGGTACTGGTACAAATGTGGTTTGTCAAATGTGTTGCCAAGGTTGAGGTTAGGGTCTCTTTTGTTCAAACTTTAATGACTTTTCACTGTATATTTAGAGGCGGGTATTGACACTGGTTCAAGTCTTACAGTTAGTTGTAAGCTGCTAGTGTTTGATTCATTAAAAAGAACTGAATTATTGGGATTGTTTGTAGTTGTTGCACTTTTGCAGTTCCAGTTCTATGGTGTCATTTAGTTTCGGTGTTATTTTAGAAATAGGACAGGTTCTGAATAAGATATTTTTTAGTAGGCTATGCTGATTCTCCACCATAATTAAAACTTCCGACATGTTTGTTGCTAGAGACCTGAATAGTAGAGTGCTTACCTTGGTTCCCTCATCAAAAACCCAAAAGGATTTTTCCACTGGGTTTTGGATTAATAGAGAATTAGTGCGACACAACTTTGATTTTTGATGATTTTGTTCCTCAAGATAATCTTCACAACTGAGCATTACTTTTATGAATTTTAAATCCTAAATACAGTTAGCAGAAGTAGGAATAAAGTTATATAAACAAAGTACACCACGGTAGCAAGACTTCAATATCACCACCATTAAGCTTTTGACAGCTCTTTCAGACTTAATTTAAAATCTTTTAAAGTTTGAGTTAGTTTTGAAGAGTAATATTATAAACACAACAAGGCTGTGAAAATGACTAGTTTACCAGTTTGTTGTAATGATTTTTAATGTCCCTGACAACCTCTGTAGTTCCATTTAGCAACTTTTTTTGGAACGAGTTTTGATATAATTTGAATCTTAATTTTAATATATTTTTTGTTGGTAAATCATCCAAATAAACAAGAAGGAATAAACATTTCGTGGAATGAAGTGTGTTCAAGACAAAGCCCGCAACCATGCTTCCACGGCCAAGACGAAAGGCCAAAACAGATGTATTTTATGTTGTGGAATAAAACATGAAAATATCTTGAGCTTCAGTTAATGACAGAGTTTATTTCAGGCATTTAACCACAAACCAATTAAAAAAAAAACAATTGACTTTGAGATGATGGAACCTAAAGTGCAAAAATGCAAACTCATTTCCAGAATTTAGAACTCATCCCTGTTGCACTTATAACACTTGGCACAGGCATAGAGATACTTAAAGGAAACTCTGTCGCTCCCTTGAGTACTGGAGTGTGTTATTGTCACTGTAATGCAGTGAGTATAAGGAGATTGTGCAGCAGCAAAACACCGGCCATCTGCATTTGTGGTCTTTCATGTATGTGTGTTTCTGGCTGTAGGGTTGCAGTTAGGAAATGAGTGGCAAATGCTTCTTTTCATTGCTCCGGGATTGAAAATAAAGAGTGTAGGAATGTCACATGTGACAGTTTTACAAAAGGAGGGTTACTTATAGCCACAAAAGTGCTATGGAGATGAGATTGACAGGATAATGGAAGTGCAGACAGTGTCAATACAGATGAGTTGACCAGAATTCGTACCTGCCAACATGTTTTAGTTCCCATAATGCCAGATCTGTTTTACTTCTTCCTCTCTACTGACCCCTGTAAATCAACCCTACAATAAGACATACAGAATGGCATAGCGTAGTCTAAATGTTTCTCAGAAAACCCCAGTCTGCTTTTTGAGAGTCAGAATAATAGTGAAGAGGCATTTAGATGGTGCAGGAAAGTAGGTCCTCTTCATACCGTCCCATCTATTCCATTAGCAGCATGTGCTTTGAGTGGAAGACATTACACTCCCCCACCCCCTCCAGTTCTTTTTTTCCGCCGTCTTTTAGCCTAAGTGATTGGTTATTGATTTGCAGTACAGTTAATCTACTTACCTGCACTCTTCTCAAAGACAGTAAAACATATCATCAAAAATGAGAGACATCAAGGTGACATTGTACTTGGACTTGTACAGCAGTGAAATTAGTGCTGACAGTATTCATTTGTAAATACTCCTACTGCAGTAGTAGTGTTTAAGTATTTACACAGACTGTAAAATGCAGCTCAGATATGGCATGAATGCATTTACATTGTATTTACAACTTATATTTCAAAATACCATTCTGAATATAGAAATGATTCAGGAACAAAGCAAGCAGCTGCCTTCATCAGTGTATCATTGAATCATTCACTCAACTAATTTGCAGATTCATTTAGCAACAAAACACCAGTGTTCAGAGACATGCTGTTCTGCTCTGGCTTAGTTTGGGGCCATTCACACGTCGCACCTAAATATGTGTGGAAAACGCTAGGCGCGCTGCTTTCTCCTTTCCAAAGCGCTCTGTAGCTTGTGCTCTATGCTTGCGCTTCTGTGGTGTCTGCCGTTGCTAAGCAACCATGACCTGCACTCTCCATGAAGACGTGGAAGTTTCAGGAAAAGGATAAATGGATTTTCACTAAAAATCGCTCGTAGTAGCTCTGCTACTAAATTCATTTAAAATGGCTATCCCTGTACAGCTATGAAAGGATGAAGCTGATTGGTTGGTTCTTGTCACATGACCTGCAGTGTGCTTGCAGCATTCTGAAAAGTTGAGATGTTTTTATCTCGATGTGGTGCAGACGTGCCTGGAAGAAATGAGCGCGTCGCACCGCGTGCACGTCACGACTGCGTCGCTTCCATTATGAGCACGCATACCGCGCGTCTACATTTGAAATAACGAACTTGAGGGTACAAAAGACGCGACATGTGAACGGCCCCTTTGAAACTATTTTTGTTTCCGACACTGCAAAAACAAGGACAATATTGACTATATTTGTCTAAAATGCATTTTTTAATGGTTATATAAAATCAGAATGACATTTGCAATCATGCTAATTTTCTTGTTTGATATTGCTTAACGGTATCATATCCTCATATCTTGAACTGAAGGAGCATTTTTGTTCATTTTAGATGCATTTTTGCCCCAAGCCTCCATTAGTTTCAGACACTCCAATCCATCCATATTTGCACCATTTAAAGCGGCATATTTGGTATGTGATCTCTGGCTCATTCAATCAAAGAATGCTGAGTAAAAATATAACTTTAACGACAACTATAGTAGCATTCATGATAAAGTTCTGTTTATTATAAGTGTGCTGCATTTACCGCTTTAAATGTTAGTATGGTGTAAAATTTTCATTTTTAGATGAGCTATCCCTTTACCACAGTGCTGAGCTTTTTGTCCCACATATGAAATGGAGTTTCCCAGTGTATTTTGAGAAAGCTCTACCCACTCACTCTTCCTAAAGGTAAGAGCATGCTCTGTTAATGTGAAGCAAGACTGATGCTGTCCAGCTTGTCGGCCCAGTAGCCATTTGGCTTTGATCTTCTCTAAAGTGCTGCAATATGGCAGTCAGCTGTGGGAAAGAAGCTGGGATCCGAACCCAAGAGAGCCTCTGGAAGGAGCTCAGTAGATAGCAGTTGATGATGACATGACCGTCCAACCTCAGGGCAACATTCCTCTGTGTCATTCCTCCAGCATGGGTGCAGTGTCTCCAGCAACACCATCTGGGCTGTTGGCGGAAGCTTGTTTATTCAAACCAAATTCTGTTGGAACACTTGAGATGCTCTCAGCGGGGCTGGGAAAACTGGGTGGCGATCCTTGTTCCTGGCAAAGAGCTGTTTTTCATTTGGCCATTATTTTTCACACCTCATCATATCGGCTTCTAGTGCATCTGATTCATTAACAGCTGAAGCCTTGCAGATCATGAAGTTGTGGTCTGGGATTTTCTTGCTGCATATCTGCTCCTGTATCTTTACAGAAGCAGACTATGGGAGCTCGGGGCTTTTTAGTTGCCACAGATCAAAACCAGCCCTGTGTGATTTATCTGGAAAACAGTTGCTCAAGTAGAGCCAAAATTCTTTGAAGCACATCATGAATTCTCTAAAAGGGTCCCAGACATGTTCCTGTGTGCCATTTAGTACTTACAAGTGCATGTGACCCCATGTGGATGTGGATTTGTGGAAGTTACAGCACTGTTTGAAGAGATTTATCTTTCTTGATTGGCATCACTCGGATACAGTACCACCATGATGCAGATGGCGTCAGTCGAGTTGAAGTAAAATTAGACAAGAGAATTTAAGGGGATAGTTCACCGAAAAATTCTGCCATTTACTCACACAGAAGACAGTTTAACTGTTTTGTCCATCAATGAATAGAGTCCAAAACTAAATATTGGACTCCATTGACTTTCATTGGTGAAAAGGACAATTTTTAAAATGTCTGCAGAAGAAAGTCATAGAGGTTTGAAACCACTTGAGGTTGAGTAAATGATGACACCGTTTTCATTTTTGGCTGAACTTTAACTTTAATCTTGCAGTCATGCATTTTATGTCCCCGCTATGAATACTTCTAACATCTGTTATCAGTCTCTATAATTAACTGTCTATTTAAAGAAGAATCCTCATTGAGTTGGTACATTCTGGTTCTCATCCCTTTCACACCTTTTTATCAAAACCACCTCTGATGTGCTAGTGAGTTCCCACCCCAGTGAAGCCCCCTGTTCTTGGAAAGCACTTGTGCTGATATTTTCCCTCTGCCTTTAATGGCTTACAAAGCCGGATCAGTAGAATCACAGAATTGTAGTGTATATCCTTGGTCCAGATCCCATGGAGTTGCCTTAGGTAATGCATGCATTAAAAATAGATATGTAGATAGGAGTGCAATGGAACTGAACAGAAGCCATAATAGTACTATATAGTTGTGATTTAACGGAAGTAGCGACCAATAATTTCTTCCATATGGTGACATACATCCAAGTGAAATGGATTAGAAAACAGTGTAGGGTGGGACTTGGTTTTATCCATCAGTTGCTAATTAGAAGGAGGCAGATCTGAGTGCAGGCTTTTTTCCCCTCAATTTTTAAGAAAGGGGCAGGGTTTATGCAGACATAGT
This sequence comes from Tor tambroides, assembly GCA_021397915.2. Classification (NCBI taxonomy): domain Eukaryota; kingdom Metazoa; phylum Chordata; class Actinopteri; order Cypriniformes; family Cyprinidae; genus Tor; species Tor tambroides. Next base: position 4,581 of record JAFVLL020036462.1, on the reverse strand, counting down.
GATTAGAGAAATCTTGCATACATCACCATGCCGGTTTTAAAGGTCGTGACTCACCAAGCTGACAGTCGGACAGTGTCAGGCCATCGTTGAGCAACTGTCGGACCAGCTTTTCTCCATGTGTTCTTTGAATTGAACTATTTTTTCAATACCTTTTGGTTTTGAACAACACATACAGTATGTTTGCCATCTTGTTTTTTTCCACTGGGATTTCCTTATCTTTTGTCAAACTTAGTATTTACTTTTGGACCAGCCGAGAACACAACTTAAATGCTGTTTAGGTAGGCAGCTCACCAGCTTTTGGAACAGAGCTATTGTTATTTTTCATTGTTATCTTCTTCCACACATGTGCCAGAACTTAATGTTTCTCTCTGAAGCTTTTTTATTCTGCCTAATCTGTTATAATCCCAATGTGCAAATATTTTAAGTGTGATACAGAAGGCTTGTTTTGACTTTGAGCTCGAAACTGTCATCCTTGGCACTCTTTAGTGAAGAAGACCACATCACTGGCTAGTCTACATTAGGGTAAGACCACATAGGGACAGCATAAAACCAGACCCCCTGAGGTCAGGAACTTTCAGGCAAACACTCAGCCACATACTCCCAAGTAAACAAAGCCTTTGTTCCTCTCTGAGAACTTTTAAAGATAAACATCTGTTTTGGGTAAGTACAAAATGCAAGTGCAATCTTGCCATCAGCATGTCTTTGATCACCATTGCCTTATACACATCCCCCTTACGCTAACAATGAGAATGCTCAGCTCTTGGGGGCGCAAAACCAAATGCTATCCACAACACGCTGCCATCGACAGAAATGTGTTGACGTTCATTCACGCAGTTGTAACATAATGGCTTCAAACTAGCCATTTTTTGGCTTCCATGCATATGTAGGGCTGCCTTGTTATGCTATATCATTATTTCGTTTGACATCTCAGTCTGTCTCTTTAGTTTACAAAGAGAGAAAGAATGGAATTGTTTCTTGGCAAGTGTCTCCGCTGTCTTGCTTCATCTTTGTTGTGGCTATGCTCAGAGTCGACATGTAAACAGCCGAATTGTAGCTGACAGTTGCAGCCAGCTGCTAAGACACTCTTAATCTTCTCTCAGTCTCCGTTTCAATCGCTCTCTCTTTTTCCAAGTAAACGAGACAGAAGCCCAAGCAGTCTTTCAGGTATTCAAAAGCAGTTCCTTTAGACAAAACAGTGCAGCTAGTATCTGTACTCTGTAATTCATTAGCATTAGCATCACGCCAAGTAGGGCATAGGTGTTCAAACAGCACAACTGGTGGGTTTTTGAGAAGTAAAAATTCATTCATTTTGGACATAGACCTTAATCAGGGTAGCAAATTTTGACAGGAATGGAAACGATGCTGAGGCATAGAAGTAAATGCATTTGTACAAACTGATTGTACTGTTGTTTAACAACATAGCGAATATTCAATTGACAAAACGTCTTTACAAAAAAAAAATAAGTAGTCAAAAACTCCATAAAACAGTTTTGCCATTGTAAAGACTGTAAGTACATCCCTCATATCCTTGTTTTCATCCATGGTAAATTCAATATGGCGTCTAACCTAAGGTCTATAGTGAAATTTTAGTTACATACCTGTATAAACTTACCTAAACCTTTATGAAATACAAGATTGTTAATTAAGGTGTTAAAGTCAGATGGTCATTATCACAAATTATAAAGAATTATTTCACCTGTTATGTGGCTACCCACAAAATAAGTAAATACGCTGACATGAAATGAAATTAGTTATTTTATAATAATATCTTAAAGCATCCACCTGGAAAAAAACATGATGACCACTGCAAGAATATAACAGTAAGATTAATACTGAAGTCCTCAGAGGTAATTTTTTACTGCATTTGTTAAATGAGATGCAAAATGGCAGCAATTGGATTTGTACTATGAAACAAGTGATAAGTCTATGAAGTGATGCAAGAAGTGAATATTATATAATATATGTCAACTGCATGCTGCAACTGACCAATCAGAAACAAGTATTCCAGAAAGCGGTGTTATGAGTGATAATAAATGTTTCTAGAGTGTCGTGTTTGATAGGAAAATTCCCAGTGAGGACTAGACTACCCATAATACCAAGCAGAGAAATCGCTGGGAGCAGAAATCGCAGCAAATTTTTCAGCAGCAAAGCCCAATTGATCCTTCGCAAAGACCCGCACTCACTCTCAGAAGGTACCTTGTTTCAACCGTGGAATGACATCAATACACACCTTTTTTTTTTTCAAGTTCAAGTCAACCAACGTTAATCTACTATTGTCTGGTTTGTTTGTCTGACAAAATGGCAAATTCGGCATTATGATTGGTCAGATCGCATGTCAATCAAACTCTCAGCAAAGTGAGAATTCCATGAAGCATTGTGAAGAACGTAATCAAGTCCGTCCATCCATCATGGGCCTGTTAGCCAGTACTTGTCGTAATTACACACTATGTGGGCGAAAGCATATTCTTGTGTGTTTGACGAAAGAAAGTAAGTCTTTGGGGTTTGGAATGACACAAGGGTGAGTAAATGATGACAGTTTTCCTTTTTTGGGTGAACTATCCCTTTAATGAAAGAGCCCGTTGTTCTCAGGCAGTAAACTCATTTAGATATACTTAAGCCGTTTGTGGGAGACCACAGGAAAGAAAATCTAAGCAAACATAAAGTCATTTTATTCAGGATCCATTACATATTGTTGGATTCACCAAGGGTACAAGCCAAAGGGCTGAGAATGTTAAAGTTACTATGGGAATATTTTTGTCCTTACCCCTGACACCATTTACCATTATTTATTATTATTATTATTTTTGTGAGCACTGGCCCTCGAGAAACAGTGCCGTAATACCATATCAACATACACACACTCAAACGCACAGACTCACACAAATGCATTCTGACGTAGTTTTAAGAGCACCCTAGTAGCAAGTAAGACACATTCAAACTCACATTTTACCAAGACTGAAACAAGATTGTGAAGGGTGTTATTCCACTGCATCGATTTCACTAGAATATATTTCAGTTTGCATGCAGTGAAACATACATAAGACAAGTGACACATGGCAATAAATTAGCATATAATTTACAAATGAAAAAAAAAAAATTAGTAACAGTGTACCAACATTAATAAAACTGAATATAAAATGTAAGCAACTATTCACAAAAATGCAAAACTCTCTTCTATAGGTACAGGTTAAACAATGTGACATTCAAAGATACAAGTTCACAGCGATCAGTACCAGTTTCATTGAGTGTCTTATTGAGAGTCCGTGTCCCAAAGCCAGTAAACTTTTACTTCAAGCCTTAGGATTTTACAAAGCACAATATCAGGATACTCAGCATGTTGGGCCTACAGTTCCGCTGTTCAATGTTCACTGTTGAATAATCCCAGTATAAACATTTCATAATACATAATCGATTAATATTGTGTTTGTGGCTACAAAAGAGTAGCAGCAGCAAAAGTAGAATGGTTGTATGATTAAAAACATAAAAATGTCCCATAACTCCTCAATTTCAATAATCTATAGTGTCCTGTAACAAAGGTGAGATCTAAAATTGATGCTCTATCATTTGATGTTCCCTTAGCTAAGCAGGGTAAAGTCATTCAGTCATGAATGATGAAAAAAATGCAACATGTAGTTGATGGAATGTTTACAAACCTAAACCAACGTGAAGAGGACAGAAAGAAAGAAAGAAAGAGACAAAAGCTCTGTTCCAAAACCTAGCAAGCTGCTTTTTGTTGTGTGGCTTAGTCGGCTGCTTTCCATGTCAAGAAACAGGCTTAGGCAAGTATGCTAACATGCGGTCCTGTTGAACATACTTCTCGAATTGTTCTAGTAGAAACAGTATAGCACCACTTGTGGCAACGCTAAGAATGCAGCGTGGTCCAACACGTTTCTTAACACAACATAAAATCATGCTTAGCTAGTAGTATGGATTTGAATGATTGTGTAGAGTATATTTCAGGCCTAAAGCAGCATCGTAACAGGAATAGGACCTATCGACTGACTGATTTGGAACGCTATGTAGGAAACAACCCCACGTTCCACATAAATGGCATTCGTAAAGTGCACAGTAAACACAACTCACAACTGATTCCAGTAGCATGTGGCTAAGCTAATGAGACAATAGTCCAACAAGCATAAATATGTACAGCACATATTTTTAAGTGTCCGCCATCAGGCAATGCATTCTGGAATTGCCTTTACAAAAGAAACATGTGATTCCGCCTTTGAATTTGTTACTTTCTGGAACAACTTTTGCACTAGAAACGCACATATGATGCCTTAAAAAGCCAGTCTAGGTAGGGAGCTCACTAGGATTTGTAACAGAGCTAAAGTATTCTTGGTTTTCTGTCAGACCGCATACCCAGAATGCATCAAGGTCTTATAGCACCATGGGGCCAGAAGAGCCGCCCACTCAAAAGATGAACGGAAGAATGGCAGTGGAACAAACAGTCCTCCGCTGAGGGAAGAAAAGCACCATTGAGTGTGGAGGGTTTAAGAGTGTGGGCTGGAAGCACTGTGATCTCAGGGAAGGAGGAAGAGGGGGTGTTTTGGAGGTAGTCGATGGCAGACCGGATCTGCG